>JAYMFT010220931.1:10350-41291 GCA_038088735.1 Panulirus argus | reverse complement strand
GGAAGAAATAAAAAAAAAAAAAAAAAAAAAAAAAAAAAAAAAAAAAAAAAAAACTTATACCGCCACTGAGATATTCTGTCCAAGTCTGAGTTTATTGAGGAAGTTGTGTCAAGATGAGATGCAGATTAAGTGAGAGAGAAGAAGGAGCAGAATTGCAGGATGTTGAGGATTGTACTGTTGAGTCATCAGTGTATGAGTGCATTTGGTTATTTGTGGAAGAAAGGAAATTGTTGATGAAAGGGAGAAAAATTTTAATAGACAGGGCAGAACCTTGAGGGACACCGCTGTTGATTGAGAAAGGTAGAGAAGATGATCTAATAACAACCATGGAGATAGATTGGCTAGAGAGGAAGCTAGATATGAGGTAGCAAAGTGAGGGAGGAAAGCCAAAAGAGGGAAGCTTAGAGATGAGACCCTGATGCCACGGCTTGTCCAAAGCTTTAGATATGTCAAGGGCAACTACACAGGATTTTTCCATATCTTTCAGGGTTGATGACCATACAGTAGCAAGATTAATAAGAATATCACCAGTGGTCCTTACCTTATGGAGGCCATACTGGTGATCAGAGAGAAGGATGTGAGATTCAAGGTGTCTGAGGATATGGAAGTTGAGGAGGGATTCAGAGACTTTGGATGATAGTTAGATGGGTTAGAATGGTCACTCTTCATAGGGATGGGATGTCCTGACACATGCTTCCAAAAAGAAAGAAAAGTTTGTTTCTAAACTGAAGTGGAACATACCAAGCAAACTGCTTCTGTACATAGAATATCTGTTTGACACTAAAACAGCATTTGGGTTTATAATGTTTATAATTTTGCCTATTGTATGTTTGATATGTTCCCAGGAATTATTCCTAACTTGAAAATTCTGTTTCTACCTTGCTGAGATGATTTTAGACTTAAAATGTTACTCTATATGCCTTCTGTTTGCTACCATATATGTTATCATGTATCTCTTTTATCTGTTTTCTAAATTATAGAGTTTAAGATTTTTTCTGCCTTTCATGATAGAACTTTAACTCCAGACCATCACTTTTGCTTGTGAAGTGTTTCTCTATTCTTTCTGATTTGTTTATTTGCAGTTGTTTGACTGGTAATCATATAACTTTTTTTTTATGAACATGGTGTAGGCAGAACATGCCCCAATCAAGGCCAACTCAGATGAAAAAAAAAAAATTAAAATGAATGAAATATAAATCAGTTAGGGCACCATAGTGTTATAAGACCTGACTCTAAATGGAAGAAAGGTTGTATGAAGAGGGAAAGACAAAAGACGGAAGAGAATTTCACAGCTCACCTGTTTGAGGGAAGGAGGAGAGATCATAATAGCCTATCCTGAAGTGACTGGTCTTCATACAAAAACTGTGGGAAGCAGCAGCTAAACATGTTTCACAGGTCAAACCTTAGGGATGGGGACACATGCAGACAGCAAATGAGAACATTGACCAAAATGATACCTATAGAAAAGAGAGGTTTATGGTAGTTATTGAATAGCAATCTTGTACTGAAAAACTGCCAGGAGAATCTTTCATATTTACTGCAGAACTGTTTGGTATTCAGGCTGCACTTAAATCAATGAAGCAGTCTCTCTAAAAAGAAATGTACAGTTTATTCCAGTTTCCAGGTTGTACTCCATGTAATATCACACTATGCTTCATTGCTCCCAGTAGTTCAAAAAGTAAAAGATTGGATTATAAGAATCTGTTCATCACATAAGAATGTAGAATTCTGCTGGTGTCCTGGACCTGTTGGTATCAGCGGTGTTTAAATAGCAGATGCTGTTGCTAGCGCATGTATGCCTTACAATGATTGTTTGAGCAGAATCACTGATTGTGTTTATATAAATGTAAATGGCAAGCTAAATGGGACTTGGAAGCCCAAAAGAATAACAAACTAGAGAGGATAAGGAAAGTCGTTGGAGTAAGACATTCCTCCTTCGATAGGTATCGCCATTTTGAGACATTTCTTGCCAGCTGAGGATTGGTCGTACTGTATTTGCTTATGGTCATTTAAACAGAAAGGAGACCTGCACCACTATGTGACACTGGTAGTTGCAATATTACCTTGGAACATATACAAACAGGTTGCCAGAGATATAGGAGTGTCAGAGTCAGTTATGAATATCATAATACAGTGGAAAGAATAGAATTATTGGAGAAATTTTAAACAATGATGTTAAATAGATAAGAATTTTTTAAAAGGAAGCCAAAATGTATGATTTTATATGAATAGTTGAAAGTTCTTAGATAGTTTCTAGAGGATACGAGAATATATAACCCCCTGTAAATAGTTTTAAGTTTTTAGTCATCTTTTTTATGCTAAAATACACTGAATAACCATTAGGTTTTTGCTCTGAACAAATTCCACAAATCAGTTGCTTCTTATATATATAATAAACAATTTTATCATTAACTTTCTGCTGTGAAAATTTTCATTATCATGCCATATCATACCATACCATATTTGGCTTGAAAGAGTTATATTACTAATTGCTCCTGGAATTTGAGTTTCACTTTTATGATAACTTTTAAGGCTGACATTTCTTGACTCTTTTATTTCAGTCTCCTATAGGGCCTTGGTAGAAAGATGTCAATGACTTTCAATCATTCCATGACTTATTTGCTCAGATTTCCCTTTATTCCATTAGGTTCTCTTCTGCCCATTTGTAGGATATATCCAGGTATTCTTTAAGAGAAAAGTATGTTATGAAGGGCAGTCTGATCAAGAGAGCTGACTACCCTGCTGAAATGGATTGTACATACTTGTTTAGATAGACTGTAAAGGTAGACGGACTCTAAGGATCTATGTACCAGAAGTGTAAGGAGTAAGGGGAATGGGTAGACTGAGATGATGGTTTTGGAGTATTGGGGCCTTTATATTCAGAAGGAAAAGAGATATGTCTTGGCTAGAATTACGGTAATTGGATTAGTGTGATAATTAAGGGTGAAATATTTGTATTAATTAAGTCATATGAAGAAGTCATGGTAAACCATGGAATAGTCTGAAGGGACTTGGTTGTGGATGTTGGTGGATAAAGCTGTTGTTTGTTTTTTTTTCCTTATGTTGTATTAGTATGACAGAAGAAGTTTGGTTAAAAAAAATCTTTGTTTATGTTGTTCTTTGTCTGTATCATATTTCTCAGTAATAACATATTTTTTTCAGATCTGCGTACACCAAGCGAATAATTGATATCAGTGCCAAGGTTCGTAAACAAAAACAAGAGATTGATCGAGTGCTTGCAGATACTCGAACCATTCAGAAGGAAATAAACATACTATCTGGCAAGCTGGAGAGAACCTTTACGGTTGTTGAGGGAACTGCTTATAAGGTGCATTATTTTGTTTTTTTATAAGCTAATTGTACTAACATCTTAATGCTTTCATTTAAAACTAGGTCTGAATACAGGAAAAGAAAATAAGATATTGGATGCCAGAAGTCAGGCAACAATACATTCAGTACAATAAAATGAGACACAGGTTTAGAATGCTAGAATAGCTAGCAAAGTGGGAGTGAACATCAGTTACTTCATGGGTTTTGCTGGTTTAAGAGGGTTAATAACCTGGAGGTTGAGAAGATTTGAAGATTTAGAATTGATAAGGGAGTAGCTGATCAGGGGAAGGAGGATGAGAAATGTATGGACATAGAGAAAGAGTGGATTAGGAAAGAATGCCAAGGGATGCATGTCAAAGTAAGGTTGAGAAAATTAGAATCGTATTCATTTTGATATAGGGAGAGTAAAGTTACATACACCTCTTCTTTGTTATTCATGGTTCAGGTATTTGCTGTTTCGACTTCACAAAATGTTTTGAATACTTTTTTACTGTTTGCAGGAACATGTGCGAAACCATTTGTAGATGATTGGAAGTATTGGTGGTTGAGTTTGTTTTAGTGTGGAGATGTACTACAGTATGTTGTATGGTTTAAGAAATCATATGCTTTTCTTAATATCAGCCCAGAAATAGCTGAAAGTGTCTTTAGATTTGCCAGATTTGTGTTCTCTTTGAGTAGAGTAAGTTCATTGTGGACATAACGTGTTGTTTGATGGAGAACATCCCTCATTGATATTTCATGTTATTACAAACACACCAGAACAGAAATAAGATATATAAGCGGTTTGTTTTGGATGCATATTTCTTTTGCACAGTTTGCACACACACACATTTGAAAGTCTTGGGAATCTACATTGTCCCAAAGAATGCTAAAGGGTACATACCAAAGTAAGGGTAAATGTGTTAGGATCATATCCACTTTGATGAAGGGAGAGAGTGAAGTTGAAAACATCATCCTTGCTGTTCACTATTTTGTATTTATTGTTTTTACTTTTTTACAAATAATTTCTTGTTTGTAGTATCATATTCTCAACCATTCATAGATGAAAGGAAGTTATTGTAGTGGAGTTTTAGTTGGGAAGTGGAAATGGTAATACAGCATGTAATATAGTCCAAGGAATCACATGAATTCTTTAAGATCAGCCCAAGGGATCACTAGATTTGACAGATCTGAATTTGATTTGACTGCAGTAAATCCAGCTTGGACAAAGCATTTTGTTTGTTGGAGTTTCTCTCTCTTTTGATACTTCACATCATTACAAACTCGTCAGATAAGAAAAAAGATATTTAAGATGTTTGTCCTGGATGTGTACACAGTCCTTGTTCACCTCAAAATACATTTTCAAAGGCGATGTTACACTTACATTTCAGTGCTTCCTCATCTCACCTTTTAGCCTTGCAGATGTCTGAGCATGTAATTGGCAAGGTTCCTGAAGTATTCTAGGTCCATGTTTTGGATCTGTAGGGTCTTGAATTCCTGAATAAGGTGAGGTACTGATGAGGCATTGTGCATTCTGAGTGCCCATCATGCCTAGATATCTCAACTGCATCAACACTTTCTTGCTTCCAGGCAAAAATTTGGGCTTTCTCCTTTTTAGGAAGGTAAGAGCTAATCATCTTTAAGCACAGGTGGAAGAAATACAGTGCCCAGAAACAAAATTCCCAAAATGAACTGGCAGCAGGAAAAGTAAAGAAAAGAACATCTTTCCCTCAAGATAGCCCGAGGCTCAAGATAGCCGGAGGCACACTGAGGCAGGTTGCTGGTGTTCAAACTTATAGAAACACGTCTTAACATTCAGATGTATGATGATTTCACTGTAAGAGCGTCATATGTTTGTACCCACAATAAACCTTATCTGTGTTTTGCCTTTGAAGATTTATGTGGGTTGAACCATGAATACTGGCAGTCTGTCCACAAACATGCAGTTTCTCCTTGTCACACATAACACTTGACAACACATAACTTACACAGCTCATTCTTCTGAGCCCTAGATTTTCTTTTAGTGTGTGCCATGTGTTAGCCATGCCTTTTGGCAAGAAGATAGGTGCAATAGATAGAAGTAGTAAATAGGAACACATAGAAGTAGTAAATAGGAACACTAAGTAGAAACATTAGGTAGAAATAATTGGTTTGAACATTAGGCAGGAGCATTAGTTGGAAGTATTTAGTAGGAACATTAGGTAGGAGCCTCTGCTGGTGTCCTGTTTAGGGTTAGGCACTAAAGGCTAAGAAGTGGCACTGGAGTTTACTAGTTACGGAGACTCGATTCCTGTGACCACTCCCTTGAGGGAGGTCCAGAAGGGCACAGGCATCAGAGATATAGATATATGGATAGATAGATAGATAGACAATGTTTTTTGCATTTTACATACACATACACACATGGACCACCATGGCATATCAGTTAGCATTATGGCTGTCACGCATGCATGGGCCGCCTGCATAGGTTTGAATCCTGTTTGTGGCAGCCGAACCACAGTCCACCCAGCTGTTCATCCTTCCTTAGGGGTTGGTTGATAAAATGGGTACATGGCATATATTAAGGTGTGTGTGTGAGTGAGTGTGTGCATCCATTTCAGGAAAGATATGGTACATATATACAAAGCTTAGTAAAGAGAAGAGATCTCATCTGTTCTGCCCAGTGGCTACATGATGATAAGGAGGGAAAGAGAAAGGAAAGAAGAAAGATTATCCCTCTTAATAAAAGAGCCTTAAGTTTTAAGAAATAGCGGAGGATGGCTCATACAGACAATACATAATGGGAGGAGTTAATTGTAGGGAAGAAATGCATTGAGGTTTAACATTATATAATCTTCCAAAGAATTTTGATAATCCAGAACAAATATGTAATGACAATGAAGGAACAATCACAATGGTACATGAAGCAGTAAGATGATCACTTCACAGAGATGGAAAAGTACTGGTAATGGGGGATTTCAGTTACAGTGAGATAGACTGAGGTAATTCAGATTTTCATGGTGACAGAAAGTCATGGAGACAGGTTTTAAGAGTGAGTACAGGAAAATTTCCTATATCAACATGTCAGTGAACATACTAGGATGAGAGAGACTGATACACCTTCATGCATTCTAGCATGGATATTGAGAATATTATGCACCAGTTGGAAAAAAATTATCATGTTATGCTCAAGTTAACCACAGTCTGTGCCACATGTTCATGTATGAAAAGGCCATTGGCTTAACCTATTGCGGAAATCATTTCATATTCCATTTAGTGATCCTAGCAAGTATATTTTAAGTCATGCATTGACAGCACTGTTTTCATACATTTAGCAATAATGTGTTAATGTGTCATTACCATCAGTTTATGTCTAGCAACCATGAGGCTCGTGTCTGGTTTGTTTGTCTCCAAGTGTTGGTTAAATTTTTCCATATTTGTCTGCAATTACCAGTATGCCTAGGAGTGTTACAGTGAACCTGGACATTGCAGCAGTGATAGCTTTATGAAAACAAAGCATAATTTGAAATATATTGCTGAGCAAGCAGGTGTCTACCAGCAAAGTGTCCAAAGGTTGGTGAAGCACTTTAAAAAATTAAGGAAGTCTGTTTTACCAGCACATCTTCCCAAGTCTGGAAGGCCAAGATGAACATGTCCTATGACCCATAAAGTGATTGCAAGACAAGAAGATCAACCCATCCCTGATAGCCTGTGAAATCAAGCAGAGGAACCCTAAAGTTCTAAAGTTACATCATAATGACTTGGGATTTCATAGTTTTTGTGTTCAGTGTAATCCTTACAGACTGCCACCCAGAAAGATAAACATGAAATTTTGCATGAAATTCATTCTTTGGGACTAGGAAACATGGAGAACTATGTTGTGGAGTGATGATTTAACATTTACTGTGATTGGAAAACACCAGAAAGTGAAAAGGCTACCCCAATTGGACTCACACCTACCACAGTACACAGAAAATATTGTAAAACATCCTCCTTTTCTTATGGTTTAAGGCTGTTGCAGCTGATATGGTGTTGGTGATTTGGTAATCTTACCCAGAAATGTAAAGAAATGAACCAGGTAGTGTACTCAGATATATTTATTGTCCATTGACATGATTCATTTGAAAGTGTAAAGGCAAACATATTTCTGCAGGATTGGGCTCCCTGCCATACTGCTAGGTTTGTTACACAGCAGCTGAATGATAATGAGGATAATTATTCAAGAAATTGCTAGGAAACAGTTCTGACCTACACCCACTTAAAAACCTGTGGTTCATTATGAAGCAAATATGACATGATGTGGCAGCTTGAGGCAGCATTTAAGCTAATAGCATTCCAAACATGCTACAGGACTGTATCAAGAGGAAGGGGAATGTGAAAAAGTACTAATGATGTTGGTATGTGTTAGTTACATTTTTTGAGGCCACTTAACCATAAAAAGTTTCTGTTTTCAGCTCTCACCCTAACTTTTTGCAGACTGTGTGTGGTGCAAGAGGACGTTAAAGGATGAGAGGTGATACAAGACCTATAGAGTAGATTTAATTATGGAAATTACACAAACCTCAACAATTATATGACAACACAGACTGGAAAATGTAGCTCAGTAGCCAGAGACCAGGGCTTTGTGAAATTTATGGTGACTGTACCTCTAGCCTCAGATTCAAAGGGGTTGGTAAGAAAGAGGAAAGAATGGGTTAATAAATGTTAACAAAAAGCAGAGGAGCTCTGAGATGTGCAGTGGCAAAGATGTAGATGGAACTCCAGCTAGCCAGCATTTGTGAGGTATAAGAGAGTAAGGAACAAGCATACTTGGATAAGAAAGAATGAACAAAGAAACTGTGAAAATGATGCTGTGGATAAGGCAGGAAAAAATCTGAAGCTTTTTCATGAATTCATCAGGAGTCAATTGTCAGTTAAAGAGTAGCTGATGAGACTAAGCAATTTAGAGGGAAGGATTCATGAGAATAATGTGAATAACAAGTTTATGTTTACATAGTGGAAGACTCAATAGCCCCATCACCAGTGATATGGAATGGGGAAGAGATTTAAGAAAATATTAAGATATCTAGAAATACATTAACTGAATACTAAAAGGTCTTGGCCCATGCAGAGCTCATGCCATTTCCTAATGGAATTTTGCGATATGTACTGAAGAAGTTTACAATATTGTTCAAGATGTCACTAGAGAGAGAGGCAAAGTGCCATGGTAATGGAAAAGGGCAAATGTTATAGCTGTATGTAAGAAAGGAAACTGGGAACAGACAGTGAACTGCAGACCAGTCTTAATTATGAATGTGGTCTGTAAGGCTTTGGTAAAGATAACTAAAAGACAAATAGATGGCTTTCTACAGAGGAGATATTACGTAAGTGAGAAACAACATGGTTTTAGCAAAAGGAGTTCATATGTAATAAACCTCAAATAGCTCTGTCTTAAATTTAGAAAAAGAAATGCTAGGTGGATTGTTTGTATCTGGACTGTCAGAAAGCATTTGACGCTAACCGCTTGGGAGGTTTATTAACCCAGTGACTGCTGATATGACATATGTAGGATGCTCTGCCTCCAAGAGTTGACTGTGAGTGTCTCATGTATGTGCTCTCATTTTTAAGATTCTGCATATGGCCATAGGGGTGTTAATGATTCATTATTCACTTACTGGCATCTCACAGGGTATTATCATACATTAGTCCATATTTTTCTTCTTGAGTGGCTTGTAACCATGATAGTGGTGAAGAATATGGTATAAGAACTTTACTGAGCTTAATGAGAGTGGTGAAGAATATGGTATAAGAACCCTGCTAAGCTTAATGAGACACATAAGAAAACCCAAATTATTATATAGTCTTCCTAGATACACTTGCCTTGGATATTTTACAGGAGAGTGATAGTGTATCAAGTTGATGTTATTTTCATGAAGATGTGGAATAACAAAGGTATGATGATCCCAGTCCCAGTATGAGGATAGGAGGCATTTTGCCATAATCTGCCATTTGCCTCTTAAGCCCCTTCCACACGAAGGGCAAATGCACGGCGGGCAGACACTGTTACCAGTTTTGTAGTATGGGTGGTGATCACAAGTGTGGATGACATCATAGACGAGGAAACCACGGGCAAACCATCGAAGTGCCCGTGCCCGTTGTTGAGGCACTTGATGGGTGCCTAACTAGGAACCACGTTGCCAGACACACGATGTTACAAGTCAACACCGTGCCCTCTGTGGGTATCTGTATCTATTGTAGACTAGATAGAGTGCACTCATGTCTGTCCAGATGGTCATGGAGAAGTGGACAAGGGAAGCAACCCGGCATTTAATAGATTTGTACAGAGAGGAACCGTGTCTGTGGAATGTCAAGACTGTGGAATATAGAAATAGAGACAGAAAGGCCACAGCACTGCAGAAAATAGCAGAACACATGAACAACGGTGGTGGGTCATTCTCTGCTGAAGATGTGAAAAAGAAGATTGATACACTGCGAAACCAGCATCGACGAGAACGGAGGCATATGCAAAAATCAGTGAAGTCTGGGACAAGGGCAGACGACGTATACATACCACGCCTATGGTGTTATGATGCCCTGTCATTTCTGAATGATGGTGACGAACCCCGGCCATCTGTGACCAACATAGACAAACCCACACACACTCCTGACGACATAACAACAGATGATCATCCGGCCCAAGTCATATGTTCGCCTGCCTGTGCCTACTGCCTGCCTTGATTGGACTTTTTGATCTGGTAACACTGTTTCAAAGCGAGAGAATTATGGGCAAATCAGAGTGCCCGCCGTGCATTTGCCCTTCGTGTGGAAGGGGCTTTAGGCATAGATGGATGTTGCCAACTTCACTACAACACAATTTATTTTTGATAGAAGTAATTCAGGTGTAACAGGTGTTTGTTCTGTCACTGAGAAATCTAAGGAGCTGGACAGTTTCTTAGGTATTCTGACACTGATATGATGGGTGGATTGGTTGTGTCTGGACTGCCAGAAAGCACTTGACACTGTACCGCATACGAGGCTGATTAAGAACCAGGATCATCAGGCAAAAACAAGTAGAAACTCCTTCAGTGGATGAAATATTATCTTAGTGGAAAGGAACGAAGGATGCATGTTGAAGGAACCTTTTCCAAATGGGTTGAGTTGACCAGTGGAGTGCCACAGGGTTCTGTTTTGGGACCGTTACTGTTTTTAATTTATGTAAGTGACTTCCCAGAATATGTTTGTAGATGATACAAAGATCATGAAAGAAGTGAAAATCAACATGCATAAAAATAAAATAATGATGGGACAGAGTTCAAGAAGGCTTCAGTATGATTATTCTTTATCAGGAAGTAAACCTCAGGATTCTATGTGAGAAGGACTTAGGAGTCAACTTCATACCTATCATGTTCCCATAGTCCCACATGAGGAGGATAGTTGAGACAAATTGTCTTTTGGTAAATACTGGAATAGCTGTCAAGTACATTGATAGGGAAATGTTTAATAAGATGTTCATAACCTACATAATGCCAAAGTTAGGTTGTACTCAAGTTTGGTCACTGCACCTAAAGAAGCACAAAGAGCTAGGAGAAGGTCATCAAAGATGGTACCAGAATTAAGAGAGCTGAGTGACAGGGAAAAGCTAGAGGCTTTAAATTTGTCAACCTTGGAAGAAGAGTGAGGGATAACTTGATTGCAACCATTTTTGTGAAGCAGATCTGTGATACAGACACTGAACAATTCTTCAAGATGTAGGGATAAAGCAACCACACAACTTAACATGAAATTAAGCAAGTAACGTGATCAAAAAGATGTAAAGAAGTACTTTTATAAATGGAATAAGAGGACTGAAGACGATTAGAGTAGACAAGATACATAAATTTGGGAAGTGTTATGATGCTAGAGAATGTTTGAAAGATGGTGCTCCATGGATGTTATAATCCCTTTCCATGCAGCACAAATAGGTAATCTCTCTCTCTCTCTCTCTCTCTCTCTCTCTCTCTCTCTCTCTCTCTCTCTCTCTCTCTCTTTTCTGGAAAAGATAATTAGAAATCAAATGGATGACATAGTACAAGGGAGATATTATAAAGGGAAAAACAGCATGGTTTTTATGGAAAAGATGTCATGGTTGATAAACTTCTTAAATTTCTTTGAGAGAGTGAGCTCTGTCATGGACAAAGGGAAGGCTGGGTGGACAGATTGTATCTGGACAGCCCGAAAGCATTTGACACTATACTGCATGGGAGGCAGATTAAGATGCTGGAATGCTAGGCAGGAATAAGCAGAAACTCCTTTAGTGGATGAAAGATTATCTTAGCAGAAGGGTTCATAGAAAGCATTGCAGAGGAGCTTTTTCCGACATCATATGTCAATTTAAGAAGTTGTTTGATATAAAATGTTAAAGGGATGGGGCCCCACGAGTGTAAAACTCCTTCCCCATACAGAATGAATAGGCAGTTGTATACACATGCACAGGTAAAGTAACCATCCTTCTACATATTGCTGACTTAATTTGTACTTGTTTCTGATATATAAAACCGAAAGGGATTGTATGGATTCTTTTTTTTTATTATTATTAATGCAAAAGGCCACATTATGTCTGGGCCTCAGTTGATACATAGAGGTTATGGAAAGGGAGAAAAAGAGACAAGGAAAAGTATTTACCAATTTTGGAGGAAGTGAAAAGCTTATTATTTGAAATATGCCCAGGGATAAAGAGGTATATGCACTTAATCAACTGAATTTACCTGAAATAGGATTAAATGGTGATGAATTGTTAATTGAATAAGGAATTAAAGTTATATAGATGAATTATATACTGGATTTTGAACTGTATTTATTTACTTTTTCTTTTTTACAGTTTCCTTAATTCTTTCTGTGGTATTTATAGGAAGCAACTAACAATGAACGAGTGCGTCAAGTTTACAGAGCAGTAGCAGCTGTTCATGAAGGTTGTGGTGAGCTAGTTGATATAGTTCGTGACACTGGAGCTGTCCAGAGAGAAATATCAGATCTAAGAGAACAGGTGAGTGTATTACATTATTTGTGGGAAATCTTGTAACTAGTTAGTAGCCTTGCTGTTGATTTACTTATTTTTTCTTTATGGATGTACTTCACAAAATCAGCCTTAATACATAACTGCCTTAAGATAGGGCTGAATGACAAAGATGATTTAGTTTTGTAATTGGGGAGAGCTTCATCATATGAGGTGTACTTCTTACATATGTTTATTCTTGTAGATGTGATATTACATATGTATACAGTAGACTCTCACTACGTCACACTTCAGAATAATGAAGTAGGGGATATTTCACAACAATGGTGGCACGGAAATATGTTTTAATTTGATAATAATAGCAAAGAGATTGAAAAAGAAAAAAATCAGAGCTTAGCCTGTGCCTTGCAGATAGGACACCAACAGCCTCCACCTCCTTTGGGTTTTGTTAAACAGAACAGAAAAATGTAAATTATGACTTAAATTACAGCAGTATCATAAAAATTGTAATCTTAAAAAAGGAAAACCAGCAAATGAATTAATCATGGATTACCGATGTTCCTGATGATTCAGAAAATGGCATTGTCTCATATGTTTATATGGGAAATTATGGATAATGTTAGCCTTTTGATGAAGATTATTAAAACAAATTTGGATTACTTAGTTGTAGTGGCTGGCATTGGGTGCAGGGGATGTGACATATTACCATGTTATTTCACAAAATTTGCTGTTTTTAAGTGGCTTTGGTCCCAACCCATGCATTAGGGCATTAAAAGTGAAACACGAACTGTCATAAAAGAATTCTACAAACTTTGCATATTAAGAGACCTTACTTTTTCACTTTGCATTTGTCAAATGAGACAATTGCATATTTGCAAGATGTTCAGTGGTGTGGTTCTCTGAAGTAGAATAGTCTGTGAAGGGTGAGTGTGTGTGTTCTGTGTTGCTGTGTATTGGGTATTTGTGCTGGAGGTAAGAGGGTTTGTGATAGGGTTTTAGGAATTTTTGTCAGGGTAGGTTCAGCATTTCCAATGTTCATAGTAGTCTCTGATGGATGACCATGGAGGCAATACTCAACCAACTCAGAGAACACAGCATCCATATAACCCTCATCCAGGAAACCAGACTCACACCCACATCTTCCCTTCCACCTTTCTACAACGACACAACTGTAGGAAATAACAGACAACAGGTTCAAGAGGGAGGACTCATAATACTCTTCAACAAACCATACCTTTCTCCAGCACCAAGTACACCACAAAACAGCTCACAGACAATAGCAACATCATGAAAATACAATACAGTACCGATAACATAACGCCTAGATATCTCTGTGGAGATTTCATTGCTTACCATTCCACTAGGCTCAACACTCACACCCATTATCCCTGAGTGAACTACAAATAAACCAACTGCAACATTTCAATATCTTCAGCCAGTCAAACCAGACTCCCAATCCACCACCTCCAGCAGCCAAACTCACCAGACATCACATTCAGCTTTACGTACAAGAACTAACTGGAGCATGACATATGAACTATCCTTTGACCACTTGCTCATCCTGATACCACTCCATTTAGCCCACCCAGTCAACACAACCATAAGAAAAACTTGCACATACTACAGAAAAACAGACTGGCCAGCCTTCACATAGCACATAGAAACATAGCTCCAAAACTTCACTTTTCATGATGTCTCATCCCTAGATCATGCATTCTTACACTTTGTCAACATCTGTAGCCAAGGCAACAAAAAACAAATACCACAAGGGCACAGAAAGAAATGTAACGTAAATTTCTCTCCACAAGTTATATACCTCATAAAGCAAAGAAACCAACTCGAACGTAACCACTCACTATCAACAGAAATCAGAGAACAAATCCAAACTCTAAATTACACCATTACTAAACTAATCGCTGAAAAACAAACTGAAAACTGGCACTTCTTCCTCAAACACAGTGAATCACAAGACCAGTAGCAACCAATTTTGGTGCACATTAAAGAAAATCCTGTATTGTTATGCCAGCCCACACTTATGAAGTACTCCTGACCAATTCCAATAAAATCCCTTCTCTCAAAGAAAACAAAAATGCTCATGATACTCTCATTTGTTAAAAAACCGCAAACCAACCTCACCCATAAACAAGAAAGTCATGAAAATCCTTCACAAAATCCATCCAGAAACAAGTGTTCTCCCACACTTCACACCCACTGATGCAAGCAGTGCAATTAAAACCTTAACCTGCTAACAGTCCTTACAACATATTGAACTTTTACATAAAGTACTATGGCCCATTTGCAGTCTGAGCTCTTACAGATATCTTCAACTACTCCTGGCTATACAACAAAATCCCCAACATCTGGAAACTTGCCAACATAATCCATACTCATCCTAAAACCCTCCAACTCCCTATCCTCCTACAGCTTTATATGACCACTTTCCTCAGCATTCAAACTGTGAAAAACTGACCCTCAACAGAATCAAACAAAACATTCAACGCTCATCCACACAATATGACTTCAGACCCAACATTCTACTGCAATACTACTCACTGACTCCACACAACACATCCTAGGAGGATTCAACCAACCATCCCTCTCCTGCACAGTACTAGTGGTAATAGACATCAGCAAAGTATGCAACACTGTCCCCTAACATTTACTTACTCAAAAAATACTTGACACTACCCTCCACGACTGCAGTTTCAGAGCCAGCCACCACTCACAATGGCTTCCTCTCTGAAATATTTAAACTCTGCCATGGAGTTCCCTAATGAGCAGTTCTTTCTCCAACTCCCTTGAGTCTTCCAACATGACTTCTCTTTACCTGAGGCAAACTTCAAGATAAAGGTCATTTCATATACAAAAAACTCACAATCACATTACAGCACCTTGATGATACAGTAGTAGCATCAAACATGCAGACTAAATTTCACAATTGGAACAGTGACTAATGAGGAACAGAATGTCTGCATCTTCACACAAGTCTTCAATAACTCCTTTAACCCCAGACATGCATGAATCCAGCACACACCCTCCAGTCACCTTGAATGGACAGTTACTCCCACTTTGCTTCACAAACAACACACATATGACATTCACTCCCCGACAACATCATCAACACAGTAGCAACTCACAAACTAAATGCCATCAGAACACTAATTAGCACCAGATTTGGACAAGAAAAAGAATCCCTGAATATATTCTACAAACAATTTATCTTTTCCACTTTAAATTATGTCTTACCTACCTAGTCTTCCACTTTCTCATAAGCAGATTTAACTCAGCTTCAAACCATGCAAAATAGTGCACTTGGAACAATCACCAGCTGCTTAACAACTACAAACACTCAGCACCTACACAATGAAACAAAGAACCTCCCAATACAGTCCCACCACAACATGCTTGGTACTCAGTTTTATCCAACAGTATACTAGACCCCTCCCTCCTAAATCACTTTGTGACTAATCACCAAACCACATATGGATATAAAATGCTTTCCTGTGCCTCACACTCTCCTAACCTCTTCTCACAGATTCCAACCCACCCTCAACAAATATAACCCTGACAGAACACATACTCTTGGAAGTAACCCAACAGGCACTAAACAATAGACGTACCTACTCAGTCTTGAACAATAACTCACCAGACATACACTCATTAGAAACTACACTCCTTAGACAAACACAAGACATTTTCCTGTCTATGCTCTAGACAGTACCCATCACAACACTACAAACACCGTTTCACCATATCTCAAGACCATTTATACCTATGTTGCAACTACCATAAAGAAGCACTTACTTCTTATTTGCCTTGCACCCTCTGCACTAAGAGACATGCAACATCACATCACTTTATGACCTATTGTCCTTGCTGCTGGATGTAACCAACTTCTTGAGTGCTTGCAGGAGCCTCATAAAGATAGAAGGGACTCCTTGGGCAGGAAATAAGACCAATATGATTGGATGCAACTCTTGATGCAGCATGAACATCTAAATTACTCCCATCTTGCTATTCTAACATAAGCCATTGTGATACAACTTGAACCTGCACAATGCTGAAGCTGCCCATGCAACACTGACCACCACATGAGTTATGTGGTAGCATTCACTGAGTAATGATGTATTGTTTGCCACTGTACAGTTTAATGCTTGTGCCCTTATGTACTGTAAATGCTTGTGCCCTAATGTACTAGTCACTACTGTACCTAAGCATCCAGGAAGTATCCCTACTAAAGTAAACCTGCTAAGAAGATAAGGAAGTTCCTTTAACTTGGAGGAAAGGTTAGAATATTTGATGAACTTTAGCTTGGGTCTAGCACTTTAGCAATTGCTCACCATTGCAGGGCTAATGAGAGTAGCATCCACACCATCAAGCCGAAAAGTGAATCAGTAAGGAAAGCCTTTTCTCAGCCAAATATTTAGAAGACAACAGTGCTTCTTGGTTAAGCTGCTGGTATGACAATACCGTGAAATTGACCAAAAGCAGTTGAAGTATACCAGGATAACACAGTTTATGCCATCCAAATTTTGTAGGTTATATAGGTTAAATGATATGGTAGAATAATATTTGATATAGTAAAAGGAAAGATTTGTACTCAGTCAAAGATAGAGTAAGTATCTTACCTTCATGATCTCACACGATCAGTCTGCCAAACATCAGTACCTATCCTAAAAGATGAAATGATTAAAAACTTTCCTTCAATGAAATGAAATTACAACATGAAAGAAGGATAAAACAAGTAAGAAACAAGCGATTAAGGCCTTAACTTTTAACTTTTAACCGATAACAGTGGTGAGTGCATGGTCTCGACACCACCTTGTTAAATAGTGTTTTGATGCACTTTCTTTTTATATTATGATAAAGAACATCTTGTCCCACATATCTTCATTGCTTCTTAAGACGTTTATGTAGTTTTATGAACTCGGCCCATCCATATTTTGCAGTACTCACAAGTGAAATAATGAAGATGTCAACCAAACCATATTGTTAATATCAATATCACTCTTTGAATGGTAACACAGTCATTGATACCATTATTGATGATTTATTCAATTTATACTGTGTTCTTTTTCTCCTGTACTCAGGCCATGAAGTATTGATCTTACTTGCTTAAGATCATTATGAAATATATGCTTAAAATAATTCATCTTCTTGTTTGATGCATACACTTCATCATTAGTTCTATCTATCTCTCTATATCTCTGATGTCCATTCCCTCTGGGAACTTCCATCAAGGCATGGTCAAGACTAAAGAGTCTCCACTTATTCCCATCCTTACATGCCTCCCTCGCATACACCATTCCACACATTTTTCCTCTGTTATTCTCCCTCCAGTGTTCCTTCACTTAATTGCCCATGTCATAGGTAGTCTTCCACTCACTCCAGCTCCTTTAATTGTACTATCCTACACTCTCCTCGTAAACTCCCAGTCTTGCATTCCTTCCGCATGCCCAAACCACCTCAAAGTAATGTTTCACCCATTCTACCACTCCACAATTCATTCCCTTTGCATTCCTTGCTCTACCAAAACTTTCATACACCCTTTCATTTCTTTCTTCATTCCATCTAGTCACACCACATGCTCTTCTCAAATAGCTTATTTCCACAGCCTGGATTGTTGACCTCTGTACCTCATTCTGCGTCCATGTTTCAGCTGCATAGGTCAGGGTTGGGAGGACTATGTTGTCCCTTAATTCTCTCTTCACTTCCATAAAATACCTGAGTCAGTCGGGACGCTTTTCTGAGCATAAAAATGCCACAGGTCTGGACCTTTGGGTGTCCTGGCATCCGGACGAAGTCATCGGAATAAAATGTCCAAGTCAGTTGGGGCACTTAACTGTGTCTAAAAACACTACAAGTCTGTACCTGTGGCATCTGATGGTGTCCAGGCAACCAGATGAAGTCAATGGAATAAGATACCTGAGTCTTTCGAGGTACTTTTTGGGCCTAAAAATGTCAAAGGTTTGGACCTGTGGCACCCATGGGTGTCCCAGCGGCTGGATGAAGTTGTTGAAATAAAATACCCAAGTCATTTAAGGCGCTTTTTTGGGCCTAAAATTGTGGCGCCTGTGGGTGTCCCGGCAGCCATATGAAGTTGTTGGAATAAAATACCCAAATTGGTTGAGGTGCTTTTTTGAGCCTGAAAATGCCACAGGTCTGGACCTATGGTGCCTGTGGGGGTCCAGTAGCTGGACGAAATCATCAGAATGAAATACCCATGTTGGTCAAAGTGCTTTTCCGAGTCTAAAAATGCTACAATTCGAACCTGTAGCATCTGTTCTTGTTACAGCAACCAGATAAAGCCATAGGAATAAAACACAACGAGTCATTTGAGGCACTTTCCTGGGCCTAAAAAGTCATAGGTCCAGACCTGTAGTGTCTGTGAGTGTCCCGGCGGCCGGATGAAGTCATTAGGATAAGAGACCCGAGTTGGTCAGGGTGCATTTCCAAGACCAAAAATGCCACAGGATCGGACCTATGGCGCCTGTGGGTGTCCAAGCGGCTTTCCGAAGTAGTTAGAATAAAATACCTGAGTTAGTCGGGGCGCTTTTCTGAGCCTAAAAATGCTTGTGGGTGTACAGGCAGGTGAACGAAATCATCAGAATAAAATATCAAGCCAGTCAGAGTGCTTTTCTGAGTCTAAAAATACCACAGGTACGGACCTGTGATGCTTGTGGGTGTCCAGGCAGCTATACAAAATTATATAATTAAAATTTCCGAATCAGTAAGAGCACATTTTTTGCTCTAAAAACACCACAGGTACGGACCTGTGGTGCTTTTGGTTGTTCAGTTGGCTGAATGAAGTTATCTGAATAAAACGTACGAGATGATTGTGGCACTTTTCTGAGTCTAAAAATGCCACAGGTATGGACCTTTGGTACTTTTGGTTGTCCAATTGGCTCGACGAAGTTATCTGAATAAAATACAAGAGATGCTTTTGGTTGTTCAGTTGGCTGAATGAAGTTATCCAAATAAAACACACAAGATGGCCGTGGTGCTTTTCTGAGTCTAAAAATGCCACAGGTGATACTTTTGGTTGTCCAGTTGGCTCGACAAAGTTATCTGTATAAAATACAAGAGATGGTCATGACTCTTTTATGAGTCTAAAGATGCCACAGGTACGGACCTGTGATGACTGTGGGTCTTCCTGCAGCTTTACAAAGTTATCTTAAAATAATATCCAAGTCGGTAGGGACACTTTTTTGAGTCTAAAAATGCCATAGGTATGGACCTGTAGAGCTTTTGGGTGTCCAAGTGTCTGGACGAAATTGTTTGAATAAAATACTTAAGTTGGCCTGGGTACTTTTCTGAGTCTAGGAATGTGGTGCTTATGGTTGAACGAAGTTATCTGAATAAAACACATGAGATGGTTATGAGTCTAAAAATGCCACAGGTATGGACCTGTTATGACTGTGGGTGTTCCTGCAGCTTTACAAAGTTATCTTAATATGATATCCAAGTCGGTCGGGGCACTGTTTTAAATCTAAAAATGCCACAGGTATGGACCTTTGATGCCTGTGGGTGTCCAGGCAGCTGTACGAAGTTATCTGATTAAAATTCCCAAGTCAGTAAGAGCACTTTTCTCAGTCTAAAAACGCCACAGGTGATGCCTGTGGGTGTCCAGACAGCTGTACGAAGTTATCTAAGTAAAGTTCCCAAGTCAGTCAGAGTGCTTTTGTCAGTCTAAAAATGCCGCAGGTACAGACATGTGATGCCTGTGGGTGTCCAGGAAGCTATACAAAGTTATCCAATTAAAATTCCCAGGTCAGTAAGAGCACTTTTCTTAGTCTAAAAATGCCACAGGTATGGACCTGCGATGACTGTTGGTGTCCAGGCAGCTGTTCGAAGTTATCCAATTAAAATTCCCAGGTCAGTGAGAGCGCTTTTCTCAGTCTAAAAACACTACAGGTACAGACCTGTGATGCCTGTAGGTTTCTAGGCAGCTGTATGAAGTTATCTAACTACAATACCCAAGTCAGTAAGAGCACATTTCTCAGTCTTAAAAACTCCACAGGTCCGTACCTGTGGTGTCTGTAGGTGTCCAGGCAGCTGTACAGAGTTATCTTAATATAATACCCAAGTTGGTCGGGACACGTTTTTTAGTCTAAAAATGCCAAACATATGGACCTGTGGAGCTTTTGGGTGTCCAGGCGGCTGGACGGAGTTGTTTGAATAATATCTTTAAGTTGGCCTGAGCACTTTTCTAGGCAGCTGTATGAAGTTATATAATTAAAATTTCCAAATCAGTAAGAGTACATTTCTCACTCGAAAAACACCACAGGTACGGACCTGTGGTACTTTTGGTTGTCCAGTTGGCTCGACGAAGTTATCTGAATAAAATACAAGAGATGGTCGTGGCTCCTTTATGAGACTAAAAATGCCACAGGTACAGAATTGTGATAACTGTGGGTGTTCCTGCAGCTTTACAAAGTTATCTTAATATAATACCTAAATTGGTCAGGGCACTTTTTTAAGTCTAAAAATGCCACAGATACGGACCTCTTATGCCTGTGGGTTTCCAGGCAACTATAAGAAATTATCTAATTAAAAATCCCAAGTCAGTAAGAGCACTTTTCTTAGTCTAAAAACGCTACAGGTACAGACCTGTGATGCCTGTGGAAGTCTGGGCAGCTTAACGAAATTATCTAATCAAACTTCCCAAGTAAGTAAGAGCTCTTTTCTCAGTCTAAAAACACCACAGGTATGGACACGTGATGCCTGTGGGTGTCCAGGCATCTGTACGAAGTTATCTAATTAAAATTCCCAAGTCAATCAGAGCACTTTTCTCAGTCTAAAAATGCTACAGGTATGGACCTGTGATGCCTGTGGGTGTCCAAGCAGCTGTTAGAAGTTATCTAATTAAAATTCCCAAGTCAGTAAGAGCACTTTTCTTAGTCTAAAAATGCCACAGGAACGGACCTGTGATGCCTGTGGGTGTTGAGGCAGCTGTTTGAAGTTATCTAATTAATATTCCCAGGTCAGTCAGAGCGCTTTTCTCAGTCTAAAATCACTACAGGTACGGAACTGTGATGCCTGTAGGTTTCTAGGCAGCTGTACGAAGTTATAAAATTATAATTTCCATGTCAGTAAGAGCACATTTCTCAGTCTAAAAAGGCCACAGGTACGGACTTGTGGTGCCTGTGGGTGTCCAGGCAGCTATTCGAAGTTATCTAATCAAAATTCCCGGGTCAGTCAGGGTGCTTTTCTCAGTCTAAAAACACGACAGTTACGGACCTGTGATGCCTGTAGGTTTCTAGGCAGCTGTATGAAGTTATCTAACTAAAATTCCCAAGTCAGTAAGAGCACATTTCTCAGTCAGTAAGAGCACATTTCTCAGTCTAAAAACTGTGGGTGTCCAGGCAGCTGTACAGAGTTATCTTAATATAATACCCAAGTCGGTCGGGACATGTTTTTTAGTCTAAAAATGCCAAACATATGGAGCTGTGGAGCTTTTGGGTGTCCAGGCGGCTGGACAAAGTTGTTTTAATAAAATCTTTAAGTTGGCCTGAGCACTTTTCTAAATCTAAAAATGCCACAGGTATGGACATGTGGTGCTTTTGGTTGTTCAGTTGGCTGAACGAAATTATCTGAATAAAAAACATGAGATGGTTGTGGCACTTTTTTTAATATAAAAATGCCACATGTACAGACCTGTGGTACTTTTGGTTGTCCAGTTGGCTTGACAAAGTTATCTGAATAAAAACAAGAGATGGTCATGGCTCTTTTATGAGTCTAAAGATGCCACAGGTACGGATCTGTGATGACTGTGGGTGTTCCTGCAGCTTTACAAAGTTATCTTAATATAATATCCAAGTCGGTTGGGGCACTTTTTTTTAGTTTAAAAACGCCACAGGTATGGAACTGTAGAGCTTTTGGGTGTCCAGGTGTCTGGACAAAATTGTTTGGATAAAATACTTAATTTGGCCTGGGTACTTTTCTGAGTCTAAAAATGCCACAGGTATGGACCTGTGGTGCTTATAGTTGTTCAGTTGGCTGAACGAAGTTATCTGAATAAAACACACGAGATGGTCATGGCTCTATTGTGAGTCTAAAAATACCACAGGTACGGACCTGTTATGACTGTGGGTGTTCCTACAGCTTTACAAAGTTATCTTAATATAATACCCAAGTTGGTCGGGGCACTTTTTTAAATCAAAAAACGCCACAGGTGATGCCTGTGGGAGTCCAGGCAGCTGTACGAAGTTATCTAATTAAAATTCTCAAGTCAGTAAGAGCACCTTTCTCAGTCTAAAAATGCCACAGGTATGGACCTGTAATGCCTGTGAGTGTCCAGACAGGTGTACGAAATTATCTAATTAAAATTCTCAAGTTAGTCAGAGCGCTTTTCTCAGTCTAAAAATGCCTGAGGGTGTCCAGGCAGCTATACAAAGTTATCTAATTAAAATTCCCAAGTTAGTAAGAGCACTTTTCTTAGACTAAAAATGCCTGTGGGTGTCCAGACAGCTGTACAAAGTTATCTAATTAAAGTTTCCAAGTCAGCAGAGCACTTTTCTCAGTCTAAAAATGCCACAGGACCTGTGATGCCTGTGGGTGTCCAGGCAGCTATACGAAGTTATCTAATTAAAATTCCAAAGTCAGTAAGACCACTTTTCTTAGTCTGAAAATGCCACAGGTATGGACCTGTGATACCTGTGGGTGTCCAGGCAGTTATAGAAAGTTTTCTAATTAAAATTCCCAAGTCAGTATGAGCACTTTTCTTAGTCTAAAACTGCCACAGGTACAGACCTGTGATGCCTGTGGGTTTCCAGGCAGCTGTACAAAATTATCTAATTAAAATTCCCAGGTCATTAAGAGCACTTTTCTCAGTCAAAAAACGCCACAGGTACGGACCGGTGTTGCCTGTAGGTTTCTAGGCAGCTGTACAAAGTTATATAATAAAAATTTCCAAATCAGTAAGAGCACATTTCTCATTCTAAAAACGCACCAGGTACAGACCTGTGGTGCTTTTAATTGTTCAGTTGGCTGAACAAACTTTTCTGAATAAAATGCATGAGATGGTCGTGGCGTTTTCTGAGTCTAAAAATGCCACAGGTAGAGACCTGTGGTACTTTTGGTTGTCCAGTTGGCTCGACAAAGTTATCTGAAAAAAAATACAAGAGTTGGTCATGGCTCCTTTATGAGTGTAAAAATGCCACAGGTACGGAGCTGTGTTGACTGTGGGTGTTCCTGCAGCTTTACAAAGTTATCTTAATATGATACCAAAATCGGTAGGGGTATTTTTTTTGAGTCTAAAAATGCCACAGGTACAGGCCTGTGTTGCCTGTGGGTTTCCAGGCAACTGTAAGAAATTATCTAATAAAAGATCCTAAGTCATCAAGAGCACTTTTCTCAGTCAAAAAAAAAAAAATGCTACAGGTACAGACCTGTGATGCCTGTGGATGTCCAGGCAGCTGAACAAAATTATCTAATTAAAATTCCCAAGTCAGTAAGAGCACTTTTCTTAGTCTAAAAACGCCACAGGTATGGACCTGTGATGCCTGTGGGTGACGAGGCAGCTGTTCGAAGTTATCTAATTAAAATTCCCAGGTCAGTCAGAGTGCTTTTCTCAGTCTAAAAACACTGCAGGTACAGACCTGTGATGCCTGTAGGTTTCTAGGCAGCTGTACGAAGTTATAAGATTAAAATTTCCAAGTCAGTAAGAGCACATTTCTCAGTCTAAAAACTCCACAGGTACTGACCTGTGGGTGTCCAGGCAGCTGTACAAAGTTATCTTAATATAATACCCAAGTCGGTTGGGACACTTTTTTTAGTCTAAAACCCCAAACATATGGACCTGTGGAGCTTTTAGGTGTCCAGGCAGCTGGACAAAGTTGTTTGAATGAAATCTTTAAGTTATCCTGGGCACTTTTCTGAGTCTAAAAATGCCACAGGTACGGACGGACCTGTGGTGCTTTTGGTTGTTCAGTTGACTGAACGAAGTTATCCAAATAAAACACACGAGATGGTCGTGGTGCTTTTCTGAGTCTAAAAATGCCACAGGTACGGACCTGTGGTGCTTTCAGTTTTCCAGTTGGCTCGACAAATTTATCTGAATAAAATACAAGAGATGGTCATGGCTCTTTCATGAGTCTAAAGATGCCACAGGCACGGACCTGTGATGACTGTGGGCGTTCCTGCAGCTTTACAAAGTTACCTTGATATCCAAGTCGGTAGGGACACTTTTTTTAGTCTAAAAATGCCACAGGTACGGACCTGTAGAGCTTTTGGGTGTCCAAGTGTCTGGATGAAACTATTTGAATAAAATACTTAAGTTGGCTTGGGTACTTTTCTGAGCCTAAAAATGCCTGTGGTGCTTATGGTTGTTCAGTTGGCTGAACGAAGTTATGTGAATAAAACACATGAGATGGTCATGGCTCTATTATGAGTCTAAAAATGACTGTGGGTGTTCCTGCAGCTTTACAAAGTTATGTTAATATAATACCCAAGTCGGTCGGGACACTTTTTTGAGTCTAAAAACGCCACAGGTACGGACCTGGACACCTAAAAGATCCACAGGTCCTTACCTGTGGCGTTTTTAGACTTAAAAAAAGTGTTCCGACCGACCTGGGTATTATATGAAGATAACTTTGTAAAGCTGCAGTAAGACCCACAGTCATCACAGTTCCGTACCTGTGGCATCTTTAGACTCATAAAAGAGCCATGACCATCTCTTGTATTTTATTCAGATAACTTTGTCGAGCCAACTGGACAACCAAAAGTACCACAGGTCCGTACATGTGGCATTTTTAGACTCAGAAAAGCGCCGCGACCATGTCATGCGTTTTATTCAGATAACTTCGTTCAGCCAACTGAACAACCAAAAGCACCACAGGTGTTTTTAGAGTGAGAAATGTGCTCTTACTGATTTAAAAATTTTATTTATATAACTTCGTACAGCTGCCTAGAAACCTACAGGCATCACAGGTCCATACCTATAGTGTTTTAGACTGAGAAAAGTGCTCTGACTGACCTGGGAATTTTAATTAGATAACTTCGAAAAGCTGCCTGGACACCCACAGTCATCACAGGTGGCACTTTTAGACTAAGAAAAGTGCTCTTACTGACTTGGGAATTTTAATTAGATAACTTTGTATAGCTGCCTGGACACCCACAGGCATCACAGGTCCGTACCTGTAGCATTTTTAGACTGAGAAAAGCTATTTGACTGACTTGGGAATTTTAATTAGATAACTTCGAACAGGGTCCTGGACACCCACAGTCATCACAGGTCCGTACCTGTAGCATTTTTAGACTGACAAAAGCGCTCTGACTGACTTGGGAATTTTAATTAGATAACTTCGTACAGCCGTCTGGACACCCACAAGCATTTTTTAACTAGGAAAAGTGCTCCTAATGACTTGGGAATTTTAATTAGATAAATTTGTATAGCTGCCTGGCCACACACAGGCACCACAGGTCCGTACCTGTAGCATTTTTAGACTGAGAAAAGTGCTTTGACTGACTTGGGAATTTTAATTAGATAAATTAGATAACTTCGTAAAGCTGGCTGGACACCCACAAGCATCACAGGTCCGTCCGTACCTGTGGCGTTTTTAGACTGAGAAAAGTGCTCTTACTGACCTGGGAATTTTAATTAGATAACTTCTTGCAGCTGCCTGGAAACCCACAGGCATCACCTCTGGCATTTTTAGATTTAAAAAAGTGCCCCGACTGACTTGGGTATTATATTAAGATAACTTTGTGAAACTGCACGAACACCCACAGTCATCACAGGTCCGTCCGTACCTGTGGCATTTTTAGACTCATAATAGAGCCATGACCATCTCGTGTGTTTTATTCAGATAACTTCTTTCAGCCAACTGAACAACCAAAAGCACCACAGGTCCGTACCTTTGCCATTGTTAGACTCAGAAAAGCGCCCAGGCCAACTTAAAGATTTTATTTAAACAACCCCGTCCAGCTGTCTGGACGCCCAAAAGCTCCACAGGCATTTTTAGACTAAAAAAGTGTACCGATTGACTTGGGTCTTATATTAAGATAACTTTGTACAGCTGCCTGGAATTTTAGTTAGATAAATTCATACAGCTGCCTAGAAATCTACAGGCATCACCTGTAGTGTTTTTAGACTGAAAAAAAGCACCCTGAATAAGCTGGGAATTTTGATTAAATAACTTTGAATAGCTGCGTGGACACCCATAGGCACCAGAGGTCCATACCTGTGGCGTTTTTAGACTGAGAAATGTGCTCCTACTGACTTGGAAATTTTAATTTTATAAGTTCATGCAGCTGCCTAGAAACCTATAGGCAACACAGTTCTGTACCTGTAGTGTGTTTAGACTGAGAAAAGTGCTCTGACTCAAGTGGGAATTTAAATTAGATAACTTCGAACTGCTGCCTCGACACCCACAGGCATCACAGGTCCGTCGGACCTGTGGTGTTTTTCGACTAAGAAGAGTGCTCTTACTGACTTGGGAATTTTAATTAGATAACCTCTAATAGCTGCTTGGACACCCACAGGCATCACCTGTGGTATTTTTAGATTTAAAAAAGTGCCCCGACCAACTTAGGTATTATATTAAGATTAGTTTGTAAAGCTGCAGGAACACCCAAAGTCATCACAGGTCTGTACCTGTGGCAATTTTAGACTTATTATAGAGTCATGACCATTCTTGTGTGTTTTATTCAGATAACTTCATTCAGCCAACTGAACAACCATAAGCACCACAGGTCCGTACTTGTGGCATTTTTCAGAATCAGAAAAGTACCCAGGCCAACTGAAGTATTTTATTTTAACAATTTCGTCCATACACCTGGACACCCAAAAGCCCCACAGGTCTGTACCTGTGGCGTTTTTAGACTAAAAAAAGTGTCCTGACCGACCTCGGTATTATATGAAGATAACTTTGTAAAGCTGCAGGATCACCCACAGTCATCACAGGCTCGTACCTGTGGCATCTTTAGACTCATAAAAAAGCCATGACCATCTCTTGTATTTTATTCAGATAACTTTGTCGAGCCAACTGGACAACCAAAAGTACCACAGGTCTGCACCTGTGGCATTTTTAGACTCAGAAAAGTGCCACAACCATAGTGTGTTTTATTCAGATAACTGTTACTTACTTGGGAATTTTTATTAAATAACTTTTAATAGCTGCTTGGACATCCACAGTCATCACAGGTCTGTACCTGCAGCATTTTTAGACTGAGAAAAGTGCTGTGACTGACTTGGGAATTTTGATTAGATAACTTTGTACAGCTGCCTCGACACCCTCAGGCATCACAGGTGTTTTTAGAATGAGAAAAGTGCTCTTACTGACTTGGGAAGTTTAATTAGATAATTTTGTTCAGCTTCCTGGACATCTATAGGCATCACAGGTCCATACCTGTGGAATATTTTAGACTCAAAAAAGTGCCCCGACTGATTTAGGTATTATATTAAGATAAATTTGTAAAGGTGCTGGAACACCCACAGTCATCACAGCTCCGTACCTGTGGCATTTTTAGACTCATAAAGGAGCCATGACCATCTCTTGTATTTTATTCCTCGAGGCAACTGGACAAGGAAAAGTACCACAGGTCCGTACCTGTGGCATTTTTAGATTCGGAAAAGCACCACAACCATCTCATGCGTATTATTCAGATAACTTCATTCAGCCAACTGAACAACCAAAAGCACCACCTGTGGCGATTTTAGAGTGAGAAATGTGCTCTTACTGACTTGGGAATTTTAATTAGATGACTTCGTATAGCTGCCTGGACACCCACAGGCTCCAGAGGTCTGTACCTGTATCATTTTTAGACTAAGAAAAGCGCTCTGACTGTCTTGGGAAGTTTAATTACATAGCTTTATACAGCTGTCTGGACATGCACAGGCAACACAGATCTGTAACTGTGGTATTTTTAGACTGAGAAAAGTGCTCTTACTGACTTGGGAATTTTAATTAGATAACTTCGTACAGCTGCCTGGACACCCACAGACATCACAGGTCCATACCTGTAGCCTTTTTAGACTGAGAAAAGCACTCTGACTGACTTGGGAATTTTAATTAAATAACTTTGTACAACTGTCTGGACACCCACAGGCATTTTTCGACTAAGAAAAGTGCTCTTACTGACTTGGGAATTTTAATTAGATAACTTCTTATAGCTGCCTAGACACCAACAGGCATCACAGGTCCACACCTGTGGCATTTTTCAACTAAGTGCTCTTTCTGACTTGGGAATTTTAATTAGATAACTTTGTATAGGTGCCTGGACACCCACAGGCATCACAGGTCCGTACCTTTAGCATTTTTAGACTGAGAAAAGCGCTCTGACTGACTTAGGAATTTTAATTAGATAACTTCGTACAGCTGTCTGGACACCCACAGACAGGTGTTTTTAGAGTGATAAAAGTGTTCTTACTGAATTGGGAATTTTAATTAGATAACTTTGTAGAGCTGCGTGGAAACCCACGGGCATCACAGGTCCGTACCTGTGGCGTTTTTAGATTTAAAAAGGTGCCCGGACCGACTTGGGTATTATATTAAGATAACTTTGTAAAGCTGCAGGAACACCCACACTTATCACAGGTCTTTACCTGTGGCATTTTTAGATTCATAGTAGAGCCATGACCATCTTGTGTCTTTTATTCAGATAATTTCGCTCAGCCAACTGAACAACCATATGCACCACAGGTCCGTACTTGTGGCATTTTTAGACTCAGAAAAGTGCCCTGGCTAACTTAAAGATTTTATTCAAACAACTTTATCCAGCCTCCTGGACACCCAAAAGCTTCACAGGTCCATATGTTTGGCATTTTTATACTAAAAAAGTGTCCCACCCAACTTGGGTATTATATTAAGATAAGTTTATACAGCTGCCTTTACACCCACAGACACCACAGGAGTTTTTAGACTGAGAAATGTGCTCTTACAGACTTGGGAATTTTAGTTAGCTAAATTCGTACAGCTGTCTGGAAATGTACAGGCATCACAGGTCCGTACCTGTAGTTTATTTAGCCTGAGAAAAGCACCCTGACTAACCTGGGAATTTTGATTAGATAGCTACGAATAGCTGCTTGGACACCCACAGGCACCACAGGTTTGTACCTGTGGTGTTTTTAGACTGATAAATGTACTCTTACTGACTTGGAAATTTTAATTTCATAACTTCGTACAGCTGCGTAGAAAACTACAGGCATCACAGGTCCGTACCTGTAGTATTTTTAGACTGAGAAAAGCGCCCTGACTGACCTGGGAATTTTAATTAGATAACTTCGAACAGCTGCCTCGACACCCACAGGCATTTTTAGACTAAGTCCATGCCTGTGGCATTTTTAGACTCAGAAAAGTGCCTAGGCCAACTTGAGTAATTTATTCATATAATTTTGTCCAGCCGCCTGGACACCCATAAGCTCCACAGGTCCATACGTTTGGCATTTTTCGACTAAAAAAAGTGCCCCTACCAACTTGGGTATTATATTAAGATAACTTTGTACAGCTGCCTGGACACCCATAGGCACCATAGGTCCGTACCTGTAGCATTTTTAGACCGAGAAATGTGGTCTTACTGACTAGGGAATTTTAATTAGATAACTTCGTACAGCTGCCTAGAAACCTACAGGAATCACAGGTCCGTACCTGTAGTGTTTTCCGACTGAGAAAAGCGTACTGACTGACCTGGGAATTTTATTTAGATAACTTCGAATAGCTGCCTGGAAACCCACAGGCATCACAGGTCTGTACCTGTAGCGTTTTTAGACAGAAAAGTGCTTTGACTGATTTGGGAATTTTAATTAGATAACTTCGTGCAGCTGCCTAGAAACCTACAGACATCACAGGTCTGTACCTGTAGTGTTTTTAGACTGAGAAAAGCCCCCTGACTGACATGGGAATTTTAATTAGATAAATTCAAATATAAGCCTGGACACCCACAGGCACCACAGGTCTGTACCTGTGGCATTTTTAGACTGAGAAAAGTGCTTTGACTGACTTTGGGAATTTTAATTAGATAACTTCGTACAGCTGCTTGGACACTCACAGGCATCATAGGTCCGTACCTGTGGCATTTTTAGACTGAGAAAAGTGCTCTTACTGACTTGGGAATTTTAATTGTAGATAACTTCGACAGCTGCCTGGACACCCACAGGCATCACAGGTGTGTAGCTGTAGCGTTTTTAAACTGAGAAAAGCGCTCTGACTGACTTGGGAATTTTAATTAGATAAATTCGTCCTGGTGCCTGGACACCCAGAGGTGTTTTTAGACTGAGAAAAGTGCTCTTACTGATTTTGGAATTTTAATTAGATAACTTTGTACAGCTGCCTGGAAACCCATAGGCATCACAGGTCCGTAATTGTGGCGGTTTTAGACTAAAATAAGTGCCCCGACCGACTTTTGCATAATAACATAACTTTGTAAAGGTGCAGGAACAGCTACAGTCATCACAGGTCCGTACCTGTGGTATTTTTAGACTTATAAAAGGGCTATGACCATCTCATATATTTTATTCAGATAACTTTGTTGAGCCAACTGTACAACCAAAAGTACCACAGGTCCGTAGCTGTGGCATTTTTAGACTCAGAAAAGCGCCACGACCATCTCGTTTGTTTTATTCAGATAACTTCGTTCAGCCAACTGAACAACCAAAAGCACCACAGGTCCATGCCTGTGGCATTTTTAGACTCAGAAAAGTGCCTAGGCCAACTTGAGTAATTTATTCATATAATTTTGTCCA
>JAYMFT010220931.1:0-10250 GCA_038088735.1 Panulirus argus | reverse complement strand
TGACATGGGAATTTTAATTAGATAAATTCAAATATAAGCCTGGACACCCACAGGCACCACAGGTCTGTACCTGTGGCGTTTTTAGACTGAGAAAAGTGCCCAGGCCAACTTAATTATTTTATTCAAACAATTTCGTCCAGCCGCCAGGACACCCAAAAGCTCCACATGTCTCTATGTTTGGCATTTTTCGACTAAAAAAAGTGCCCCTACCGACTTGGGTATTATATTAAGATAACTTTGTACAGCTGTCTGAACACCCACAGGCACCACAGGTCCATACCTGTGGCATTTTTAGACTCAGAAAAGCATCCAGGCTACCTTAAGTATTTTATTCAAACTACTTCATCCAGCATCCTGAACACCCAAAAGCTCCTCAGGTCTGTCATACCTGTGGCGTTTTTAGACTCAAAAAAGTGTCCCACCCGACTTGGTTATTATATTATATTATATTATATTATATTATATTATATTATATTATATTATAACTTTGTACAGCTGCCTTCACACCCTGTGACGTTTCTAGACTGAGAGATGTGCTCTTACTGACTTGGGAATTTTAATTAGATAACTTTGTACAGCTGCCTGGAAACCCACAGGCATCATAGGTCCGTATCTGTGGCATTTGTAGACTCAAAAAAGTGCCATGACCATCTTTTGTATTTTATTCAGATAACTTCGTCGATCCAACTGGACAACCAAAAGTAAACACAGGTCCGTACCTGTGGCATTTTTAGACTTAGAAAAGCGCCCAGGCCAACTTAAGTATTTCATTCAAACATCTTCGTCTAGCCGCCTGGACATTCAAAAGCTCCACAGGTCTGTACCTGAGTTATTTTTAGACCCCAGAAAGTGCCCTGACCAACTTGGATATTATATTAAGATAACTTTGTACAACTGCCTGGACACCCATAGGCACCACAATTCTGTACCTATGGCATTTTTAGACTGAGAAAAGTGGTCTGTCTGACTTGGGAATTTTGATTAGATAACTTCGTACAGCCGTCTGGACACCCACAGGCATCACAGATCTGTATCTGTGGCATTTTTAGACTGAGAAAAGTGCTCTGACTGACTTGGGAATTTTAATTAGATAACTTCGTACAGCTGCAGGAACACCCACAGGCATCACAGGTCCATACCTGTGGCATTTTTAGACTCACAAAAGTGCCACGACCATCTCATGTATTCCATTCAGATAACTTTGTTGAGCCAACTGGACAACCAAAATTACCACAGGTCCATACCTGTGGCATTTTTAGACTCAGAAAAGCGCAATGATCATCTCGTGTGTTTTATTCAGATAACGTCATCTAGCCAACTAGACAACCAAAAGCACCATAGATGGCATTTTTAGACTTAGAAAAGTGCCCAGGCCAACTTAAGTATTTTATTCACACAACTTTGTCCAGCTGCCTGGACACCCAAAACCTCCACAGTTCTGTACCTATGGCATTTTTAGGCTAAAAAAAGTGCCCCTACCGATAACTTTGTTCAGCTGCCTGGACTCCCACAGGCACCATAGGTCCATGCTTGTGGCATTTTTAGACTCAGAAAAGCACCCAGGTCACCTTAAGTATTTTATTCAAACAACTTCATCCAGCCACCTGGACACCCAAAAGCTCTACATGTCCATATCTGTGGTGTTTTTAGACTAAAAAAAGTGCCCCTACCGACTTGGGTATTATATTAAGACAATTTTGTACAGCTGCCTAGACTCCCACTGGCACCACAGGTCCATACCTGTGGCATTTTTAGTCTGAGAAAAGCCCTCTGACTGACTTGGGAATTTTAATTAGATAACTTCGTACAGCTGCCTGGACACCCACAGGCATCACAGGTTCATACCTGATGCATTTTTAGACTGAGAAAAGCACTCTGACTGACTTGGAAATTTTAATTAGATAACTTCAAACAGCTGCAGGGACACTCGCAGGCATTTTTAGACTCAGAAAAGCACCATGACCATCTTGTGTATTTTATTCAGATAACTTCGTCCAGCCAAGTGGACAACCAAAAGCACCACAGGCCCGTACCTGTGGCATTTTTAGACTCAGAAAAGCGCCCCGATTGACTTGAGTATTTTATTCAGATGACTTCATACTCAGAAAAGTGCCCCAACAAGCATAAGTATTTCATTTCAACAACTTTGTCTGGCCCCTGGGACACCTAAAAGCACTGCAGGTCCGTATCTGTGGCATTTTTAAACTCAGAAAAGCTCCCCAGCCAACTTAAGTATTTTATTCCAACGACTTTGTCTGGCCACTGGCACACTCAGAAGTGCTTTTCTGTCTAAAAGCACCACAGGTTTGGACCTGTGGCACTTTTGGGTGTCCCAGGGGCTGGATGAAGTTGTTGGAATAATATACTTAAGTTAATTGGGTCGCTCTTCTGAGTCTGAAAATGCCACACGTACAGACCTGTGGTGCTTTCTGTGGTGCTTTTGGGTGTCCCTGCTACTGGATGAAGTTGGAATATAATACTTCAGTTGGCCACAGCACAGCAGAGCCAAGATTGGAAAGCAGCCAACTAGGAGGAAGGGTTTGGAGACAGTCATCTTTCTGAAGAAGACCCTGTGGGTCGCAGTGTTAGAGCACCAAACATTTCCTGCCTATCCCTTTGTTTTTATCCATCACCTAAACTCTTACAGAGCTCCTCAATTGAAACATAAGTTGCACAGTAACATGGATCATGATAATGTAACTTCTGCTTGTTCCCATCTCATGTTAATACATGACTTTGCCGTATTGTCTGAATTTGTTTAGTGTTTTTGAATGATACACAGTAATATAAGAAGCATTCATACCTTCAGTTTGAAGTGTGAATTTGACTGAGGGTACTTAATTATTTAGTTAGGGAAAAAATGATGGCATGCTTTTCATTGTTTTTCCACGTACAGAGGATGTCATCAGTCTTGTACTATACGTGTAAGCTAATTTGCATCAAGTCAGGATATTGCTTGATATTTTGGTCTTAATTCCACCATGATTTCAAACTTTTGGGACTAATATTACGATTCAAAATGTTACTTCATAATGAGTTTAGAGTTCAGAAAAGAGATGTCAAGACTGATATAAAGGAAAATGTAGTGTGCACTAAAAAGGACAAAAATGTAGAGAACTTTCGGATCATCTTTGGAAGGGTTCCTTTCTTATTCCAGAGATAATATCTTCATAGTTTTTTCAATGTATCTTGATTTGTTTGATTTTTTACCATGATGAATTGATACGCGTAACTAAAACAAAAGGATTTTTGTCACCTCATCAGTGTTGTAATTTCCATTATTTTGAATTTTTTAATCCACTAGTGTGTCAGCTTCTTTTATCTTGTACAATTAGTTCGCGGGATGATTAGTATTTCTCTCTTCTTCCAGGTTGACCTTGAGAAGAGCAAAAAGGTGGAAGAGAATTTAGAACATCTTACAAATGATCTGAGTCAGGTGAAGAAAGAGAATGCCAGCCTAAAGCAGCAACTGTTGTAGACTTGTGATTAAGGTTCTGGATGCTGCCAAGCAATGATTCAGCTATGGTGCCTCCTTCCTCTCTCTCTCTCTCTCTCTCTCTCTCTCTCTCTCTCTCTCTCTTTTTTTTTTGGGGGGGGGGAGTTTTTATTTTCCTGTATTTTCTACCTTTAAAAGTAATGTCTACAAATGCCTAAGAAACTCTGATTAATTTGAATTAGATTGCTACGCTTGGTGTGTTGTCAGATGACTAATTGAATGTAAATAAACACTACACTCTGCACTGCTTACTTTTTCCATAACTTCTGACGTATATATTGATAAGAGAATACATAACATCTATTTGAAGATCACAGGATAATTTAACATCTGTAACTTGCCTGTTTATAAATATCTAAGCTCAGATATCTACATATGGACTCTAAATGAAGAAAGATTGCAAATGATGTAAACATGTATGTAGGCATTTTAGTAACTTATTGCAATATATCAGGCACATACTAGTTTATCAGAGGATAGATACATTAATACTGAATATTTCTGTAAAATGAAATAAAATCAACCATAAAACACAGAAATGCCAGCCTGAAGCAGAGGCTGTTGTAAATCTGTGATTTAAGTTCTGGATGCTGCCAAGCAAAGGTTCAGTTACAGTGTCTCCTTCCTTTTTAAGAAAAAAAAAAAAGTTTTTTCATTTTCCTCTATTTTGTACCTTTAAAAGAAATGTCTACAAACACCTAAGAAGCTCTGATTAATTTGAGTAGGATAGCTAAGCATGGTGTGCAGTTAGTTGGCTAATTAAATGTAAATAAACACTACACACTGCACTGCTTATATTCTCCATAACTTCTGACATATATATTAATAAGACATTGTGTGACATCCATTTGAATATTACAAGATAAATTTAACATCTGTAACTTGCCTCCATGTAAAAATCCAAGCTTAAGACATCTACACATGGACTCTGAATAAGAAATGATTGCAAAAACTGTAAACATGTATGTAAGCATTTTAGCAACTTATTACAAAAATATTAGGCACTTAAAAGTATATCAGAGGATAGATACATTAATACTGAATATATCAGTAAAATACATAATAAAGTCAACCATAAAATATAGAAATAGCAAACAGAGTATGAGTGCAGTGTTACACTTGGCAGCATGCACAGATGTTTGGCAAGCTTTTCAAATAGAGGGGAAAATTATTTTAAGTCACGAGGGTAAGTTTGATGTAGCAAAAGGGACAATCATTCTTTATCTTGGAACAGTTGTTTTAAGGTAATCTGCTCATTTCATAAATATATATGTAAAATTATTAGTGATTTAACTTAGTGATTAATTTCAGTAACTCTGACACCTTTCAATATTTTGGATTTTTCTGGTAAACTAAATGCCATACTTAGAATGCTACCTGGCTCTTTAGAATATGTGCATGTAAGGAAAAAACAAATTTCAATTTTTCATGCTAAAAACTACCAGTATGTTTGATTATTTATATACTACACTCTTAACTAATAAATGATGATTTCTCATATATTTTTAGAGCATGAAATACTGAATTAGAACATTAAGCCCAGGAAAATTCAATTACCCATATAAATCTTTCATTCAGCTTTTGGACTAAAAAAGTGATTATTTAAATGAAAGCACACCTGTATTAGGTGATATGAAAACTAGCCAATCAGAAATGTCTGAAAATATCTGAATTCAGTTGTGGTTGAGGTTGTCAGATATTTCATAAAGAAATTAGTTGACTTAAGTTCCAGTATTTAAAATTTTCTGTCATGTCATCAGATAATCAGATAATTTCACTGGTCAACAAAATTTTAACTTTTTTTTTTGTCCCACAGGCTAAAATAGGTGGACCTTATAGTACTTTTTACGCTAAATTCAAATGTTTTAGAATTTTTCTGTCAGGCATGGTTTTAAAGTTTTTAGAATTTTTCTATCAGGCATGGTTTTAAAGTGACAGAGCAATTCAATTTTATAATAAGTGTATATTATTACTCATTCAAAAATGAGGCTGGTATTACACTTAAAACCTTACCTCAAAAATGTAGAAGTGTACGATTTTTGGTTATATTTGCCCTCAGGACCATCCCTCCTTAGTTTCCAGAAGTAATCTGCCAACATAGAGGGGCTACCCTTTCCTTGGTACCACTTTTCCATGTCCAAAATATCATGGTGAAATCTTTCGCCATGCTCATCACTGACTGCCTCAAGATTTTCCAGGAAAAAGTCTGAGTGCGAGTCCAAAAAGTGGATTTTTAGACTCATATTGCACCCCAGAGCTTTATATGAAGTCCATAGAAGTGTACGATTTTTGGTTATATTTGCCCTCAACACCATCCCTCCTTAGTTTCCAGAAGTAATCTGCCAACATAGAGGGGCTCCGCTTTCCTTGTTACCGCTTTTCCATGTCCAAAATGTCATGGTGAAATCTTTGGCTGTGCTCATCACTGGCTGCCCCAAGATTTTCTAGGAAAAAGTCTGAGTCCAAAAAGTGGATTTTTAGACTCATATTGCACCCCAGAGCTTTATATGAAGTTAATGGATCTTTTATATCACAGTAGTTTTCTGATTTGTGATTCCCCCAAAAATCTTTGCAAACTCACTTAAATGACAGCCATGTAGTTTTTTCAACTTCAATTAGCTCTTCATAGAACTTTTCATCTCGAGGCAGTTCCCAGAACTGTGATCTTACAAAAATACCCTCCTTGATTTTTGCATCACTGATTATGAGGAATTTAATCCTCAAAAATGTGAATCCATGGCTAGTTTTATCCATACTTTTGATGAAGTTTTTCATCAACCCAAGCTTAATGTGCAAAGCAGGCAGATAAATTTTCTCAGGATCAACAAGAGGAGGAGTGATGACATTCTTCTTTCATGGAGTCAGTAATGTTCGTTTTGGTCACACTTTCTTTGCATAATGATTTTTCTTGTCCCGGCTGTCCCACTCACAAAGGAAACAACAGAACTTTGTGTAACCAAGTTGCATTCCGAGTAAAAGTGCCACAACCTTTGGGTTACCACATACATTCCACTTAAAATCCCCATATTTAATTTTTTACGAAAGAAACTTCATGTTATACAATTCCTTCATGTTAGTTGCATGAGTTAGAGGAATGGAGGGGACCTTATTTCTGGTGTGGAGTAAAACTGCTTTCAAGCTTACTTTTGATGAATAAATAAACAAGTGCCACACATCTGTGTTGTATTCATTGCCAAGTGCCTCCATAACGGAATGAACATCATTGCAAAACACCAGACCATCTTCAAGGAAGAAAAATTCTTTGAAAATGACAAAAATGAAGTTTAGTTTCATCCTGGAGAAGATTCCAGCCCTTTAACCTGGAACCCAAAAGTTTGGCTTGCTTTTTAGACAAATTTAAATCGTGGACAAAATCATTAAGATCTTGACTCAGCAAATGTGATTCACTTGATGAACAGCTTGTCTACTTTCTCATCACCAGACTCATCGTCTCTCGGTGTCATGTTTCTTGGAGGTTCTGGCACAGGTAATTCCGAACTTTGAGGTACTGGCCTCATAGCAGATAGTAAATTAGGATATTTAACAGTATGCTTGGATTCTGATGTTATACCATTTATATTTGTCAGGCAGAAGTAGCAATCTGAAGCATGATCTTTGGGTTCTATCCAAACCATAGGAATGGCAAAAGGCATACGGCATGAACCTTTTGCCCATGCTGTGAGAATCCTAACACGTGACAAAACATTTATATGGGGGGGGGGGGGAACTTTTACCCTGGTCACCCAATTTACAACTAAAGTAATGCTCTTGGCATTTTTTAATTAGGGGTGTGAGAAATTGTTTTTTGTGATATGCAGGTGTAGCAGAAAGAATTCGGACTATTTACACAGTTTCTCGGCATTATAATGGTGGATGGGGTATCAGCATGTCACTTGAATACACAAAAGCACAATCTGTCAGCAGAGTGAAAAGACACTGTTTACACTTTGAGTTCTAGCCTGCAATTGACAGAGAACTGCTACTCAGCAGTGGGCACTGTTTAAATGTCCCAACATTTCCAGTCCTGTTTTTGCAGGCCTCTGGTGACTCATTTATTTAGGCTTGTGCTTTCAAAAAGAAGCTTTTGCACTTCACAAACAATGAAAATAGCTGTGTTTGTTAAACTTTTTTGTTTCAAATGTTCCATAGAGCACTGGTACATATATAGTGTACATAATGATAGTACATAATATGCGAGTATGCTGGAACAAAAAACTATGGATTAGAGAAATTCTGAAAACATATTTGGATTCAGTGTGCAAAAATACATATTTTTTTTTGATGGGACAAAATCGTTGTTGACCTGTGTAATTAGAGGTAAATATCCTTGTTAGAAATGTGAATGAATAGATGTCAGAATTTGGGAAACTACACAGACTAGATATAACACAGTTGTTGCTCACTATGTGTGTGTGTTAAAAGGGTGAAAGGTGCTAGAACTGCCTTCGTAAAGTTTCAGACACCTTTACACCACATGCATTTCATTCTTCACACCCACAAGTCAGTCATCTCTATAATTTTTAGCCTGGTTAGGAATGCCTCCATTTGTTGTTATAAGTAAAAACTCACTGTTCAGTTACCAGGGCTTTCTTTAACCTTTTAAGAATGTTCCAAGGTTACAAATGACATTAGATGTTGGAAAATTAGCAAAAGTTGAAATACAATTCACCTTTCCCCCCTGCTATGCATGTGGTTGCACTAGTGCATAATGTATCTTTTGACACACATGAAGATGTAGCTAGGTTTCACTTATCCATGGTGAAGACAGGTAGAGCATGAGGCCCTAGCCTGGCCCATGACCAGGGCCTGGGAGAGACATCTCAGGCCTTGGTACTACATTTAATTTCTGGCTCATTAGTTATCTTCCTTTAACTATAACACTGCACAATGCCCTCTTCCTTTAACCTTCCCCTGTCATTACCCAACATTTTCTTCCTGTAAGAATATTCCAATCATTTGTCGTCGTTTTCAGTTTGAGTAACATTTTAATGTTGCTCAATTTTTGCTGTACTACTGAAGTCTTCAGTGAGTCATAATACTTGTACTTAAGACACATTCCTTGAATTAAAATGGTCTCACCAAAGGAAATAATTGTGATGGAGAAGGTATTCAAGAAAAAATACCGAGTAACTGAAGTAAATGGAATACAGAAGTGTATAGAAAATTTTAAGACATTTCTTAGAAGAATACTAATTACATCATTTCATATGTTTAGAAAATTCAATTTCTTTTGGTAAAATTTATGCCTAAACCTTTACTCTCACCACCATAAGTGGTGAGAGTAAAGGTTTGATTTATTGTAATGCTACAAAACTATTTGTTGTAATATATTATCACTGTTATACTAAACTAGCATTTCTTTTATTTTGCTTATGATTATTACTTCCCAGTGAGTTTTGCATATTAGATGAATTACTGTTAAATTGTTTTGCTATCCTATGGTCTTCACATCCTATGTTTCTCCTATCCTGTCATCCATATATCCTATCTACCTATCTATATCTCTGACATACGTTCCCTCCAGGAACTCATAAATGAATGGGTGGCCACAGCAGAAGAGTCTTCACTTATCCCTGCCCTTACATGCCTCCCTCATATAATACACCATTCTATGCATTCTTCCACCATTTCTCTCCCTCCAGAATTCTTACAGTCTATTTGCCCATGTCACAGTTGGTTTGCCTTTCACACCAACCCTTTTAATTGTACTATTGTACAATTTCTTTGTAAATTCCCAGTAATGCATTCTTTCTATGTGCCCAAACCACCTCAAAGTATTGTTTCACTCACTCTACCACTACACAATTCATTCCCTTTGCATTCCCTGCCACACTGCATCTCTCATACACTCCTTCATTTCTTTCTTCATTCCATCTAGTCTTGCCACATAATCTTCTCAAACAGCTCATTTCCACAGCCTGGATTCTTGACCTGTGATTCATTCCATGTTCATGTTTCAGCTGCATACGTCAGGGTTGGGAGGACTATGCTGTCTTGTAATCCTATCTTCACTTCCATATGTACACCTCTACCTTTCATTATTCTGTTCAGGGACCTGACTAGTCTACCCTTTTCTGCTCTCTCCCTTTAACTCTCCTTCCTTGTCACCAAACTTATCCAAGACAGCTCCTAAATATTTAAATTCTCTCACCTCTTCCAGTCTTTCTACTCCCATATTCAAAGCACAGTCTAGTGTACCTTTTTCTTTCTCTATACAGCAATCCCTCGATTTAACGGACCCCAGTATTGAATTTAACAGACCAGGCATATAATAATACATTAATTAATAATAGCTGAAAACAATAATTTCAAATGCCACATGATGTTTTTGGTAGCGTAGGGTATACTCGCTTTGTTTCAGCCTCAGTTTGCCTCAAGCTATCATGTCGTCAGTTTGTATACAGAGCATTGTGACTTTATTGATAAAATAATTTTGCAATCCTTACAATTCAAAATGGCATCAAGTGATAGAGGAGTTAAATGAAAGCATGTGAACAGTATACTGTATAACTGTATATTGTATATTTTATCAAAAAATTGTTACATTCAATTTAACAGACTTTCGGCATTAATGGAAACCCCCTCCCCCCTATTAGTCTGTTAAATCAAGGGATTACTGTATATGGCTTTACAAAATCTATACTTTCCCTCTGTTTCCTTTCAAACACCATTACTTTATCTCTACCTTCTCATGTCTTTCCCAATAACTATGACCTGGCTCATTTCAAGAGACATGTTTTTCACTTTCTCAAAA
>JAYMFT010220930.1:0-62611 GCA_038088735.1 Panulirus argus | reverse complement strand
TTAGAGGAAAAATCCTCACTTGGCTTCTTCTCTGTTCCTTTTTTGGAAAAGCAGAAACTGGAGGGGAGGATTTCCAAACCCCCGCTCCCTCCCCTTTTAGTCGCCTTTTACGACACGCAGGGAATACGTGAGATGTATTCTTTCTCCCCTATCCCCAGGGATATATATATATATCGCCATTTCCTGACTTAATGAGGCGGCACAACGAATATCAACTGGCCTTCTTCACTTGCATCCACTATCTTGCTCTCATATATCATGCATCAAAACCAGAGTTTAATATAAACAGCCAAGCCCTTCAAGCTATCTTGCTGTTCCCGACTGCTTCATATGCCTTTGTTCAGCACAATGAAAGCACGTCACCTACCATATACCACAACTGGTCTAATTCATTTCAATCCCAAGCACGTCTCTCACGCTCCTGACTATTAGGGCCACAAAATCTCAGAGCCCCTTTAGTCCATCATTCCAACTCTTCAGTCAACCCATCCCCATTACTCATTCCACATATCCCTCAGTCATATCTTCAGGATGCTACCAGTGATGATGGGTGGATGGATGGAAGACAGACAGACAGACGAAGGATGGATGGACGGACGGAAGACAGACAGACAGACGAAGGATGGATGGCTGGATGGACAGACGGGTGGTTGACGACAATTACAAGAACAGACAGAGCAATCTGCAAATATTTATCATGCTACACAAACCACAGAATAAAAATGACCAGCATAACCACAATTCCGTAACAGATTTCAATACTTTCGTTTTCTTTTCCACAACACTTAACAGATCACACTGGCTATACACAAGAGTTGATCAAGGCAATTCTTGTCATGAACACTGTACAAAAGTATTGAAGGAATCTTACCAGGGTCAAAATACAGTACTTTCTAAATGATTCTTTACTTAATTTATTAATGAATAGGCTGATCTTTACATAACATATAAACTTTATAATTGGTATAAATATCAGAAAAAATTTACATTATCAATATAAACACTATAAAGCCTAATAATGTAACAGAAACCTTTTAAATACTTTACAACAGGCATTAAATTTTCTTCAACCAAACCAATTCATCAACAGCAAAAAAACTGATGGAATGAGACTTCTTTCTAATAAAGAAGTTCTGATGAAGACTTCTTTCTAAGTCATGGCATGTATGAGCTGAAATAATTGTGAGCCTCAGCTCACAAGGAAGGGCAAAAACAATTTGCTACGTATATTCTGTAATTAGGCACGCAAGCCTAGAACCTATTTCATGGGTCCAGTGCAGGCAGAGTCCACCATCATCCACCATCTTATGTATGCATTACCATCATCATCATTATTATTATTATTATCATTACCATTATTATCATTATCATCATTATACCCAGGATGCCTTTTATGGGGCTCCAGCAGCTTTGGTGCTGCACTCCAAGCAGGAGCAGAGAAATGACTGATCAACATATTTTACAATAGTACATGTTGTCTCTGGGGACAGGAGAAACACACTGCCCATGTATCTCCTGTGCATCATGGAGGCAACTAAGAGAGTAACTGGAAGTTCTCCCTTTCAGTACTATCACTTTCCAAACATAGAGGCAACGCAATGACTTTTTTCACAAAGCCCAAGTTCCTGATGGAAGCATGCATGCAAACAGATACAAACAAAACATCACAGACCACAGAACTCAAGTCTGCATTGGCCTGGCTCTCAAGGACAGACTGAAAGATTTAAAAAAAAATCTAAAGGTAAAGTTCCTGTCTAACTGTAAAATGAAAGGTGAACATGAACTAGCGAGTCTTGCAGTTCCAGTCTAGCTGTACAAGAGAAAGTGAAAATGAACTAGCCAACGTCAGGTTACTACTATTCCCACAGTATCTGTGTAAGTAGTGGTCTATAGGTTTCTGCTCAATTGAGGCAGAGAAAGGCATGCAAAAAGCCAGACCTCAGGAACAGGAGCCAAAGTAATATCGGTAAAACAGAGAGAGAATCAACATTGCAGTGATGAGAAAAGTGTTGGAGTTGAATTAAGAAGTGCTAAATTGCAAGAGATGGCAAAAATTCTACAGAAATCTGTTAATCCTTTAACATAGGAACTGGCAGGAAATTTCAATCACCAAGTGCACCATTGAAAAAAGAAATTGCCTTTATGAACCAATTGGCAAGCAAAAGAAAATACACAAAAGTAATATGATTACCACTGTGTTGGACTGGTAGAATGCTGAGTGAGCAAGAGGAAGGGATGCAGCTGATAATGTCTAATGGCTTGAGATAAGAAGGGAGGAACATGAAGCTCTTGTTTCTTTCTATCTCAAATTTGGTAACATATTGTTTCTTTCTTTGTCTTGAACTTGGTATCACAATGTCCACTTATTTCATACACAGACACAACAGGAAATGGCGATCAAGTATAATAAAATAAAATAAATAAACATATGGTACTATGCACACTCAAAAAATGACTGGGTGGATGTGGTGTATGTGTCACATCTGATGTAATCCTCCCTCATCTTGAGAGAAGTGAAAAGGACAAGTTGGTCCTCTTTGTTTACATCTTTTCATATTACCTTACAGGTAAAGCACTGACAGTGCATTTCATGGGCATACGTAAACTATTACGTTATCTACACAAAGTGATACACTACGTACTACTCTATAAATGATACCGTACATTCAAAATAGGCTTATAAATATTCTAATTCTTCTGTTTCACCTATTATCAGCATCCTCCTCCACTCGTGGTATACACCCATGAAAATCAGGTGCAGCTATTATGGAATATCTGGAACACCTTAAGAAGGTGTTTCAAGTTATTTTGATTTGTGGTTCCAAAATGTTTTTGGCCTTAATCAATGACCCAGGCATTCAACATGCCTCCAACTGGAAAAAAAAAAAAAAAAAAAAAAAAAAAAAAAAAGCACTTGACCAACTTGACATTAACACACAGGACTACTTACCCATTACTGTTTATTACTAGAACAGTACTGATGCGATCTTTTATGTATATATGACAATGTACATAGCATGGTCATATCAAGTGAATTTACGTAAATCTACTAGATTTTAAACTGCATTACGATGGAGAGATGATAAGGTGGCTACATATGGGGTAACCAAGTGCAGTGTAGTGACCCAATTACCTGCCAGAAGAGTACCCCCAAGTAATCATAGAAAGTATACTACTTTCGGGGGTATTTTCTTCAAATAAATGATACAAAGAGACTCTGAAGAAGGAGAAACATTTTTGGAATTCTTATTTCTGCGTATGGGAATTACTTTTCCAAAGGGAATGCACAATGAAAGGAACAAAAAGAAAAGGGGAAGGGTAGCCTCTACACAATCTGCACAGCTGCCTTTATAAAGAAATTCGTTAGAGACCAGAACAGAATCAACTTGTTTCTGGAGTAAGACTTACTTCTTTCAATGATACTCTGAATTCTGTGATCACTATTTCCTGCCTTTTCTTGTACATGCATCAGGAAAAGATGACTGAGCCTTCAATGGAAATTCCTCATTGGCTCCTTCCTCAGTTCCTTTAGAGTATTACTACAAGAAGGTAAGATTTCAAGCCTCCCAGTTGTGCTCCTTTCAATCGTTGTCTACAGCACACAGGAGAAATATAAGCAGTATTCTTTCTCCCCTATCCCCAGATATATTCCTTCAAACTGGGGATGGTCAAATAATTGTCAAAATGGGATACTTATTACATTCACAAGGTATAACAGTGTTAGTTAATTAGAATTTATATCAGCCAGCATTCACTTAAATGATGCAGACAAGAAAAATCATATACAAAAGCTTATTTGAAGAGATCCTGGATGATTGCTTTTTAAAAGTCACCCACTAACTTAAAAACTAAACTATTTATCATATAATCATTTATCATCATTACTCTACTCCCATTTTATCAGGTACATAAAGCCTCCAACATCTCCCACACACTTCCTCAACCTATGGCCAGCATACTGAAGTGAAAAATGGAATTTGGCTCTTACAAATGTATTTCTAAATGTTTTCACTATACACTAGCAACTTACTTTTATTTGCATTCATTTTCAGCATTTTCTTCCTACATTTCATTGACTTGACCCATCATTTTATCAAACTTTCATCTGATCAATTACATATCATCTGCATACAACATCTGGGGCTACTTTTCTCTTTCTCCATAGTTAAACATCCCACCTCAGTCACCCCATCTCGCTCTCATCTCAAACAATGCCACATCCATAAAGATATTAAATAAATGCGATAACATAAATCAACCTTGAAGAACTCCCATTAAACTCAAAACTGTAATTTCAGTTATTGTGGGCTAACTTGAAAATAATTCCTTCCTAACCAGTTCCATCAGAACACAACAAAGCACTGCACTTAAGTTCTGGCTCATGAAATGGGAATGGAAGAAGCCTCAAGGACATTCCTCAGTATTGGCTTAACACACCATCCACGGCATAAACATAAAATGGCAGCATCATTTCAATCTGAATAAAACTGACAATAACTAAAATTAAAATAATAGTATTTTGGCTACAAACAGCATGGTCTGATACCAACGGTTTTATCCACAATATATGTAACCTACAATATGAAAATTGCAACACAAGGCAAAGCACTAATGTTTCAGCTTATTTTCAAGTGTCTTATTATTTTCCTGTTCCTTTAATTCATTTTTGTTTGCAAACAATATAATACCAAATATTTGTAAATCACATCATTTCCAACAGATGCCAATATACAGTATATCTGAATGCTTTGTATACTATATCCCTAACTTAAGATGTCCCTATATCTTAAGGATATGATCTACAATCATATTTATGGCATCCTGTTAAGTGTGTATGACTGTAACAATCTAATTTCATCACCTAACCTCATGCTATAATACGAAAAACAGCTCCTGTAAACTTACTATATCTATGATAAACCCGGACAGGGCAGTCAGTTCATAGCCAAGACAGCTGTTCATCCACCCTTCAGGGATGGTTGATAAATGGGTCCCTTGTGTAGGCTGGCGTGTACATATGCATACATATATAAAGTAAACCCTTGATGCCCGTGACTGACACATGCAACTGCCCGTGATATCTCAGCTATAACAGAGAAAAAGGTTATACAATTCGAAATAAATATGAATCACCAATCTGTACTGAGATCAGGCTGTAAAGAATTAGTTTTTTACATGTAAATGGGATGCATGGATCAAATATCCAGTAAGGTTCATTACACAGCACTCCAGCAGGGGACCAAAGATAGGAACTCAGTACATGACCGATTTGATGAAGCCTGTATATTTAGCTATTAGATGGTTGCATAGGTAAAGCAGTCAAGTATAACTGCACAAACATTTGCTGTTCTGTTTATTAATCAGGCTCGATTCAGATATATCTTACACATCTCCATACAATTTGAAGGGGTATAAGAATGAGGCATTAAATTGGTAATAGCAGTATGTTTAGCTAACTGACAATATGAGCTGGGCTAGAGATATTGTCTGGGAATTAGATCAACTGGCCAAAGCCTTAAAGATGGGCTGTTATGTGGTAAAATTGCTAAATTAGTCAGACATAACTGCACATCCTAGTCTAACACTTACCAACCTGTACTACAATTCAGTTTGGCTCAAACATATCAGTATGTTTGACTCGATCCCAGATATGCATTTCAGTGGCACATGGATTGTAAACACACATTGTTGGTTCATTGGTGCCACGAGTGAGGGATGGGACTAACTGATGAATATTTAAATCTCGTTTGGCAGATAATTCTCATCCTAAATTTAGAGGATTATTATTAGTAAATGTGGTGTAAATGCCCTTCTAGGAAATTAAGACTCACAGTCCTTTCAGCTCATTCCGACACAAAATATAGCATGAAAAGTTTTAAGAGTTTCATTTATTTGAGGATCCACCACTGGGAAACAATGGAGCAGCAAGTTTCAACATTCTTTTGAATTTTCCAGCACCATTTCACCTATGTGTTCATCCTAGATATTCCTAAGTTATACTATACTGCATTTTTAAGGCCGCCTAGATTTAACGAAATATTGACTAATTTTCCTATTCTATCATATATAGTTTTTCAAATCCACAGTATACGGCAATAGTGTCTGCCAAATCAAGATTGTATCTCATTTCATCCTTTTACACATCCTGAACTAACCTTATGCATACTCATCTGATGTTGGATCAGTGTCTTCTCTATCCTCAAAATACACTTTCGTCATCCTTGAGGCTCATGACAGAGGTTATAAGAGGATACTGCAGCAAACATCTCCTAACCTCTATCTCCCATGTTTTCAGCTCTCAATATGCCGCACACATCACTTAAAATTCCTTCTTACCTGTAACACTGTACTTACCACATCAGCACTAGAGGACAAACGAAAATAAACTTGAAATTGACAGGCATGGTGAAAATGAAGAGAAAAGACTGCTTAATACAAATCGCTGTCTTGTAAAATGATTTTTTGCTTATAATTTATAAGACTTAAGAAATATCAGTTGACTTCTTAGGAAACAAGCACATGACTAACATCTACAAACTGTTCGAAAATACTATCTCATTACCTTTAGGTGGTAATGTGGTGGACAGAGCACCAAACACTACAGGAAATGTGGGAAAAGACATACAAATAAATCGAAACGGCAAAAAAATTTAATTCTAAAACTGTGAGATCTTCCACCAGTCGTCTTACACACTGCAAAACATTTCTAAAATTTCAAATATTTCCAGTACAAGTCTTTTAATTACTGGTGACGTCAGGTGTCATACTCTGTTTCTATTCCTTCAGATATCCTATATAACACATGACTCATCAATAATAAGAATTTTTCAGTGAGCTAAAGCACACAAGTCATATAAAACTTTCCACATTATAAATGTAAATATCTAGCATGAAATATATAATGGGAACGACCATTCACGTCATAAACACAGAGGCAAAAATAGTACAACAGAACAAATTGAAAACTTTGCTACCCCAATACCCAGCATGGGAAAATATACACTTTGTACACATTGATTGCACCTTCATGCAAGGAGATGCACCCTTTAAAAAATACACTCAAATAATCCTTAAAGCTCGCCATTTGCCTATCAACAGATCGCAACATGGAGTGCTGATTTCTGATCTGCCAGTGAAAAATTATATGGTGACTTAGTCAGTCTGTATATATACTAAAGTGGATGTTGTTTTATCTGTCTGTCAGTCTCTTTTCTTTACTGGAATGATAAGAAGTTCATATTATCTGTCGTAAAATTTGTGTACAACGAGATTGCAAAATTTATAGGCACTGATCTTTGCATGAAGTTTCCCTTTATGTTCTGAGAGGGAATGTTTAATACAAAGGCAATAGAGAAACAAAGAAGTTATCCTAATAGGGAAAGGACTGGAGATACTGGCCTAATCAAAACAAGAGGACAGCTACGAATATTGTAAATTTGTACAGTCAGCATAGAATGGATAGATTCATATGGAAATGCAATGCAGATTGGTAAGACAATATGTCAATCGCAAATTCTTAACCATATTCGTCAGCATATATGAAACCCATACAATATCACAGATCCTTGTGAAGCCTGTAAAATTATGCACAACAGACTTAAAATATCATAAGATCATTTGTAATTTTCACATTAGGATAATACGATTACTTTCTCATTAAGGTAATTAATCCATTCAGTGAAAGAAAATGACTGGCACTTCAGGATAAGACTATGTAAGAGAATAACAAGAGGCCACTAAAAGAAAGTAGTAGGATAAAATATCCTTATGAGGAGTTGAAGATAAATGAAGATGCAACAGAGACACCTTACACTGCACTTATACAGCAAAGACACATTTAGGAGATGCAATAATGATATGTCCTGAAGGTGAACAAGATAATGGTGTGGTATGGGAGATCTGTGTTGTGAGGCAGGTCAGCACAGCATGGGGAAGTCCATGGTATAGGAGGTATGTTTAGTATGGCAGGTCAGTCTAGTATGGCAGGTCAGTGTGAGGAAGCAAATGTGACCTTGTGAAGTCAGTCTGGAGATTGAGGAGGCTCAGAGCTAAAGTACGGGGTAGCATCTTGCACTAGAAGAGTGTGGCAAACATCGCATACTCTTGCAAGACGACGATGAGGTCCACTTGGCACAGTCTTGCTTACACATTCATTACAGAAGATTTTCCCACAGTGACGACAGTGATGCTGTAGAAGTATGACAGAAATATTAAAAATGATATGACATCTTTCATGCAGAGCTCTGCTAATGATTTCTGACTTCAAATCTTATTTTCAAAATTGTTCATGCCAGTATAACTGGTGTTATGACAATAAAACATGAACACAATAAGTACATTCTTATACATCGTAGATTATAATCTATTCTGTTGGTGTTTCATGCAATGACATATTTCATGTAAATGTGAAGGGGCAACAATAAATAAACCAGTAAGTATTGTAAAAGGAACACTTTACCCACAGGGATCTTATAATTCTAAGAATCTATCTATCTCCATCTCTGATGCCTATTTCCTCCTGGAACTCCCTCAGGGGGATTTTAAAGATCATAAAGCTTTAAGAGAACCTGCCTTTATGATGGACTGGAAATGAGTAGAGGCAGCTACATTATGTACAAAGTCACACAAAAGCCTTGAGGCCCCTCACCTTTCTCCGCCCTACCGCAGAAAACCGTTGCTTACAACTATTGCATTCCTCTTGGTCCTCCTCATGTTGCCATCGTACCTGAAAATTGTGCAAGTTAAATATAAAAAAAGTTGATTACGCTAGCTGTCACGGCAGAAACTGGCACTTTTCGTTTCTTTGCTTGCTGTTTCACTTACAATGAAGTAGTGCAAAAAACAGATTAAGAAATGGCCTCATTCGGTTGCATCCACTCTTAATTTTCATGTTTAATTTATCAAAACCAGAGCTCCCTGTCCAGAGCAAAGCGCCACAGACCTTTCTGTGGTTTCCCCTGACTGCTTCGTATGCCCTGCTTTCATTTTATTATACAACTCTTTGAAGCTTAACTGCCACCTACATTTAGTGCTATAACTTCTTTTGCAAATCTGTTAATCATTGTAGTCTTGGCATTAAAAGTGTGAAATTTCACCATTATATCTCAATCACAGGATAGCAAGTCTAATGCATAGAAGTGAGCATCCCTGCCAAACGAAAGCCTGTGACATTGGATTTGGTGACCTCTGTTCTGAAAATTTATTATCAAAAGAGATTTATGTCTCTATGCATGAGATCATCCCTATACACATGGCAAGTTAACAGAAATAACAGAAGGGGTCACACAATGACAGGTAAAATCTAATGAGAAACTACCATCAAAAACTACCAAAAGCATTACGTAATAAATATCAAAATATATATATCAAGATAAATCTTATCAAAAGAAAATGATATGTCTCTACACATTCAGGACTTTGAAATGTCTTCTATCGGTAAATTCTCCTAAGAAATACTAAACTGTAGAGTTTTCTTTCTTACATACTTTTTTGACACTTACTGTAAGAGTGAGCTAGTTTCTAAAACAGAGCAGAATAAAAGATCATTTGACTCTTTACACTGTTCCTTCTTTTTGAAAAGTAAAACAGGAGAGAAGGATTTCCAACCTCCCACTCCTGCCCCTCTTCGTCACCTTCTATGACATGCAGGAGATAAGAGGACAGAATTCTTTCTCCCCAGTCATGAGGGATAGTGGGCAGAGTGTCTGTCCAATTAATAACATTGACATCTACTCATTACACTGTTGAAAGGATATATCCTTATCATGATTTTTAACTGTGTCTGACCACCTAGCATTAGAATTATCTTACTAACAGGACTAGATCTAAATAAAAGAAGAACATTTACTGTCAAACACACAATCTACTCAAGCCTCTTGTAAGTGAAACCTGGACTACTTACTTAGCTATTCAACTATAAACAATTCTATGATATAACTTAGCATGAACTAAGCACTTCAGACTTCTTCTATCTATCTGTATCTCTGATGCCTGTTCCAATTGGAACTCCCTCAAAAGGGTGGCCATAGCAACAGTCTCCATAACTAAAGAACTCTTCTAAATCTCATGAAATGAAAGAGTAATTACCTCTTTCTCAGACTGTCTAATTTTCTCCAGCTGAACCTGCAAAGATTGTGAAAGCCGGACAAAGTCACGCTGCACTGCCTCTGAAGTGTCCAGGTCATGCTGTAGCGTCGATACTCTGCCTCGAAGCTCAACCACTTCTCCCTCTAATCTTACCTGCAAGAATTTATGCAATAATTCCATCCCTTCCTTCTGTGCCTTTACATGAATAACTAAATGATATCTATGGTACCCTTACCAATAAGCATCAGATATTCATTAATCCTGTCCATGTACTCCCCTGAGCCCAAACTTTACTGCAATAAAGATTAATCAAGAAAGAACAAAAATATTTTACCCAAAATTTTCGATCAAAAGTATTGGTTGTTGCTTTGTGTATATAGATACACACAGCAACGTCCAACACTCTTGTCCTATATACATCTTGCTGGATCCTTCATGATGATGTGGCAAAAGCAAAAACAGTTTCTTCTAATTCTTTTTGTTTTATGTAAATGGAAGAAGATGCCATAATTTTGATTAAGAGTGGTAATGACTTTAAGTATCTGTCAGAACCTGGTACATGGCTAGACAATGCAACTGTCAAGGAGGCTACAATTCATGTATAACAAACCCTCGCTTGTGTCTGCTCTGCCACTTGAGTCTTAAGGGCTGTTATGATCTGCTGACTCTTCAACTGAGACTCGGCAAGTTTGTTCTCAAGCTCCTTTTGCTGAGCATCGCTTTCTGCCCGACCTCTTCGTTCTGCTTTCATCTGACTCTCCAAGCTCTCTAGTAGACCAACCTTTTCCCTGAAGACATTGTTAAATAAATATAATTCTCTTGTCAATTCACAGCATAATATTAAAAATGAAAAATTTATAATTTGTACATTCAGTAGCATATGGATATCACCAATATCAACAAAGGTTTCTCTTCATCAACAACTTACTTAAGAGGTAATGCCTGGCCTAATCTGTTCTAACTGGTACATGACGGCAAGGAAGGATGCAGAGGGTGATGGGCATGGGATTGGCCCTCTTAATAAGGGATATCACATTTAGCAAAATATTGATGGATGGCTCATCCAAACAGTAACTAATGGCAACAATTACAGTAAAAAAGGCATACATAGTGGTACTGATAATTCAAAATCTTCAAAAGAATTGCAAAGATCCTGAGAAATTATTCAAAGAAAATATATTATAAACAATCAGGAACCTGTATGGGTTATGCCCAGGAATTATTTGAGGAAAAAAGTAAACAAGTCCAGCCTTGCAGTTTATATATCATTTACTTGTGGTTAATAAAATACAGTGCTGAAAACTGATGGTAATGACCTGCCTGGAATGGAAAAAATGTTGAAGGAAATGGGTACAAGATTGGCTCTTATAGTTTGCCATTTGCTACATACTACTGAACTTGATTTGTTGGACTTTTCATTTGACAATCATTTATGTATCCAATTTGCTTTCTCATAGAGGAGGATATGTTATGAACAAAACAAACAGAGAAAATAGCTCGAAGTGCTTCTTTCCATTCTTTTTTCATTTCACCAATCCATGCTCAAAATATGCTACAGCTTCTGTGTGTCTAACAAAAAACTATGCCAACTCCCAGTAAAACTTAGAATCTTCCTTGTTGATATTAGGTTAAACCAACACCTTAAATTCTGAGTGACCAGCTATGCATTATTATAATTAGCAATTTTCCTCATGTTCTATCCTTAAGGTTAAACTACCTGTAGTCCACACACCTCAAACTATCGCTTAGTTTTCCTAAAATTCTCAAAAATATGATAACTTTCATAAGTAACACTCTAATTTCCATTGCCAAAGCATGTACTCTTGGTGAACTTCTGAGAAGTATGCATTACCAAAAATACTCTTTACACATTTCTTTGATATAATAATAATATAAAACTTTCATGGCATTTGGAAAAGTTCACATTCAACAAACTTGAAAATTACTACAGAGTGCAAATGAATAAAGAAGTAATCATCCTTTAAGCAATAATAACTAATCCTTTAAATGCAAATGGTGGATAAAATTAGTAACACACCTTAGTTGGTCAATCTCTGAGGAAAGACGATCTTCTATGGTATTTTTTTCATGTTGTTCGGCTAAAACCTGTAAAAAATAATTCTTAGTAATTTGCAAAACATAGCAACTATTCTTTCACAACTGATTGCTGTTTCCCACATTAGTGAGGTAATGCCAGAAACAGACAAAGAAAGACCACATCAGCTCACATCCATTATCTAGCTGTCATGTGTAATGCATCGAAACAACAGCTCGCTATCCAAAACCAGATCCCGATCCCACATACCATTCCTGAGTTTACCCTGGTTGCTTCACATGCCCTGACTCAGTCCAACTCTACACAATATGTTCTCCAAATTCCAATTACATTAGTGAGCCATCTTTATTGCTTTAATTTTCTCTCTATTCTGATTGTTTTACCTTAAACTTGGGTTTTACATTCATATATCAGAGCTGAAACAAATACTCCTTCATGTTAGGTTCTTACACATTCTATGCTTTGATTTTCTCCATTCAACAAACCCTTCAGCTCATCTCTAATTTTTCTTCTTTTCATGAATACTTTCAACTTCTCAACTATCATCCTTAACAAACATTACACCCAAATACTATGCACAGCCATAACTTCTAGTTCATTATGCAGACTGATATTAAAAATGAAACCTCCCATCCCTTTCACAACCTACTCTTGCTCTATTAGTTTTCAGCATCCTTGTCCTATATGCATATTCAGCAGTGAGTTCAGAAGGAACCACACATAGTGACTTAAATCTCAAAATGATTAACAGTTACAGATGTAACCAATTCTCAGTAACTTACTGTATAGCTAAAGGGTTCACGAGTCTAAGTTTTGAGACATATTCACTGTGTTTTACCTAGTTCATAATTATATGTTATTCATGGACTCAAAGTTGATGTAAAATGTCCTTTATATGGATATCTAGGGTTTGTCGGGTGGACTGTGAACTCCCATAAAAACAGACAGAAACACACAAATAATATATGTACATAGCTACTAAATATTAAATTCCATTTCTAATGAAGAGCATGCATTATTCATTATCAGGTTTACAAAAACTTACCTGATCCTTTAGGAAAAGGATTTCTGACTTGAGAGTTTCCTCTTGGTGTTCCTTTGACACCTTAGCAGCAATAATGTCTTCACGATAGCGAAGTAAAAGTAGCTGCATCTCCTAGAAAAGTGTATAAATATAAGAAAAACTCCAAATATGATACTCAGTTTACTAAAGGACTAAATTTGCAACTTCAAGTGTACTCCATGTAGGAGCAGCATAGAGTGGGCTCCTTTGGCACAAGAAGATCCCCAATAACACATTTTTTCCATCCTCTAACAATAACAGAGCCTAATCGAACACAACCTTTTGCTCACCTTGTTACCATTTGTAGGTGGAGATTACTGTCACTAATCTGATAGTTTTTTCTTATGCCTAACTGCCTTTTCCACCTTAGCAAGGGTACCATCAGGAGAAGATGGACATAGGCCTCACTGCCCTACTTGCACAATTTCAATCTCTAAATGCCATGCAAAAAAAGTACTCCATGGTTTACTTTTACAGCTTCAACTGCAATAATTCAGCCCCCTGACAGCTTGATGCCCCCATATATAAAACTGATCCAATTCATTCTACCTTATGCATGCCTCTTTCCCACATGTATGATCAAGTCCCAATTTCCAAACCTACTTCACTCCATCCTTCAATCCAGTCCCCTTTGCCCTTATAAACGGGGACATTATACATGCATTTTGGCAGTCCTCTGATACCTCACCTCAATACTGTCACCCTCTTCCTTGAAAAGTTCAACCAAAATCTCACTCACTCTTGCCACTTTGCCATGCTTCACCTTAGACAGGGCTTTTAAGACCCCTTTTTTCATAATATTATTCACCATGACCATCTTCCACTGAATGCCTCCTTTTCTCAAACAAACTACACCTGCTCCCTTGTCATCAACTACATTGTCTATCAAAACACTCACTCTATCTCCGTCAAATCTTTGCCCACTACCACTTCCCCAACTGCTCTTCTTATTTTAGCCCACATTTACTGTTTTGTTCTCCTCGCACTATTCAACTCCTAACAAAACATTTTCTTTATTCCTCTGAAGTTCACCAAGACACTCATACCCTATCTCTCACTTAACCTCTAAAATTTTTTGCTCTCATACATTCTACTCCAGCCACCTTTTCTTCTTCCCCAAGCAGCCTGACCCTTTACCTTGCTATTACATATACATATATACATATTCACAAAATTTATTCAAGTATAAAGACCTGATTCCCTACAATAAGGCATATAGCACCTTGGGGTTGCTTTCTTACCTCCATATTATCAGGAAGGTTAATAATCTCATTTTGCAGCTGTTGTGAGTGTTGGCTGTGTTTGCCAACCAAGTCATCATTTTCGTTTTGCAGTCTGCCAAGAAGAAATAAATCTTAAATACCTTTTAAATTATCTGAATCCATAAATATAAAAAACTTCAATTCTCAGCTTAATCTAAAACTTGCATGCTGTGGAAGGATAGGATGAGCACCATGGATAAGTGGATCAATGAAGATAGGGTTTACTGTGACCAATAAAGCACTAAGGAATCAACAAAAACTGAGTACAGCTGGCATGCCACTCCCACATGCTGATATCTAAATTAAGACAAACAAATTTCTTTAAGTACAAAAGGGTTCATACGTGTTCTACATGCCTTCTCCTTGTAACACTATAGACAGAAAGGTGCTTGCTTTCCAAACAGTCAAAGTGATGGATGTTTCAACCCATGATACGAGTTAATTGATTAGCTGATCTGCAACTGCAATGGGCACAAGTCAGTGATCTTTGATAATCATAGCCCTGGGATATGTCAAATATTGGCTGGTGGACCTATCTATTATTTTCAACTCCACTCCCATTTACATGAAGAAGAGCACATGCAAATAGCCTCTTAGTTCATTTGTACACATTCTCCACTCATTCCCAGCATGCAGCAGAGAACATAAATCTCCATTTCTATGTTAGCATTTCTTACTGTTTCCATCTACAAAGTGGTTCATCAATCAAGTGGACTTAGCCTCCATTCACACTTCTATGTTCATAAACAAAATCATTCCACACCATACAAACAGATATCATTCCCCTAAAATTCTCATCTGAAGTACCATCTTAAAAGACTTTCATCTCTATGTCTTTTCACCAATTTTTTTTTCCCACCACATATCCCTTTCACTTCTTCATTTCTAACTCCTATCTTCTTTCTATGTCTAGCACTCATCCATTACTATGAATCAAGATTTCACAACCATACATTAGTTTTTATTTCTTTTCTTATGCTGAAGACTCCAGTCGTGGGCAAAAGCCTACATCAAGGCTGGGCGTTAACTAAAATATAAAGAGGTAAATGAAAGGGAGAAAGAAGATAAGAAGAAAAGTATTTACAAATTGTGCAGGAAGTGAAGAGAGTTGTAACATACATTCAATCATGCAGGCTTCTTGAACACTCTCACCCGATCACTCATTTACTTAAGACTCTCACAACACTATTGATTCAATGGCTTTTCCTTGCACTTATTTACTTCTTTCCACTGCTATCCTTAATGGATAATGTTCTTCAATACCGAAACTCTTTCATAAATCCTAAATCTTCCTCATTTATATTAGTGTAATAATTGCTGCCCTTCTCTAAAAGAGACTCTTACTTTTACTTGAATATATTATCTAGGCCATTCTTCTGCACATACACACCAATTCAACTTATAATTCTCCTCAACTCTCCTTTGAATTTAACTTCCAAGAGTGTAATATCTGCAAGCAGGAGCAACAACCAGTTCCATCCTGTACCCAACATCCATACCACTGCACTCTTGTCTCTTTATTCTTTAAGATCTACTGGTAAACTGGTGTCTACCATGGTCTCATTGGACCAAGAGGAAAGCAGTCCTTTAATTCAGGATGTCTAAGCACTAATACATACTGGTAACTGGAGCAAGTAAGTGTAAAAGCGAGACATATAAGGACTACAATCTAATTAGAATTTAGTATGAGCCATGCAAAATGCAAAAGAATTAAATTCTGAGAAGTTTGTGAATGTCATTTGTTACAAGAGACATTTCATATGACAAAATTAATTAACCTGGTTAGTTCTTGCTGAGCAGCCTCTCTACGTTCAGTCAAAACTTTAAGTTGTTCGTGGACGTTTGTCACATTTGCTCGGAATCTTCCTACAACCTCATTATGCTTCCCAGTGGATGCTTCAACCACACTTGCCACACCTGCCACCTGTCAAAATCACCAGTTCTGCATAGTTTATTCATAAAGTACCAGTAAACATCTATTGTATTCTATCATATTCAAAGTGACGTTAGCATTCATTTAAAGCTGGATGACGTAACGTAAATCACAACAAAATAAGCCACATTAAGCAACATGACCATCACCACTTTATAACATACCTTCTTTTCATACTCCTCAGCCATGACACGCCACTTTTCCTCCATAACATGTCTATACTGAGCCTCTCTGTCCAGATCTTCTTTATATCGCTGAAGAGCTCTATCTAGTTCTGACCGCTGTTTTTCAGTCTCCCGCTGCTCATTTTGGGCCTGCAATAATATACGTGGATCTGGACTCACTATCTAACAACAGAAAAGGAAATATGCAAACATAAACAACACAATATTTCACTTCACATTAAAAGAGGAAATGTAAATTAGTTTTCGTGGCAAGGCTGGGGTATCAAGTATGGTACATACATACACACACACACAAATAAAGAAAGCCTTAAAATGAGGTGAATTTTATCAAATGTTGGGACAAAGCCAAAATCTTTTATAAAACATTGATCAAAATCATTCTATCTCCTGTATGCCCCTTGTCCTCCTGCATATTCAGTCCCAGATACCCTACAGCCTCCTTCACTACATCCTTACATCTCCATCTTGGTCTCCCCTTTCCCCTTGCTCCCTCCACTTACGAATTACAGATCAATTTAGTCAGTCTTTCTCTGTTCATCCTTTCCATATTTCCCAACCACTTTCAAAAACACTGGTTGACCCTCTCACTCAGACTGCACACACTACCTGACCTCTTTTTATCATCAGCTATTATGAAATCATCACATTACATCCATACATTACCTACGTAATCTATAAACTGAGGAGCACACAGTAACTAAAGAGGTAGCATGTAGCCAAAAAAGTGCAAGCGATCCACAGTTTCAGTTTCAGGCACAGCAGATGTCTAAAACCCAATTCCTGAATTCAAGATAATCTCTTTAAATTGTAATGTGTGTGAGAAACTAATCCCTGGCTGTCCTGATATATGCAGCTGAATTAAATACAAAATCTTTTCTGACTGCTCTAGGTATTAAGAATCACTTGGGATAACTGAACTAGTATGCTGACATAAATGAAGTGTTATACAACTAAATGTGTCATTAAGCCTACCTCTCTTTGGATGAAACATTAGGTTGAAGTCTTAGTAAAAATGGATGGTGAAGTTAATAATCTCTTTTATATTCAATATCAACCAAAATTATGGTAACACATAAGAGGTAACAGGATTACAGCAGCAGTCAAAAGTGTGCCTTACCTTCTGTAGCTGTGTCTGATACGTGGTACAAAGCTGGCATGACCGACCCATTCGTGACCTGGCACGGCGAATCTCTTCATTCAGTAAGTTCCATTCTGCTTCACTGACAACCCTTCTTCCACTTCCTACCCCACTACTAGGACCAAGCCCTCCACTAGCACTTGATGAAAAGTCAACTACCAAGTAATCATCCTCCCCAGGTGATAAAAGAGACTCGCTCTGAGTAATCCCCTCAGAATCTGGAGTCATATCTGAAGTGCAAGGCAGTAATCAAGTAAGTACAAGAATAAAGTAAAAAAATAATCAATTGGAAAACTCATATAATAATGAAAACTATACAGCCATTCTATGTAACATAGTGCATGTACAAAGTATTTGGTGGTACCATATACGCTTATCAATGCTTCAATTCTGTCTGTCCAAGTTGTAGAAACACGCCTCTCATAGCTAATAATCTGATGCTAAGGAAACCCAAAGTTAAAAAAACTTGTGCTGCAACAATTAGTGAGTTAGGACAATATGCAATCTTAACTGAGCAAGCCTTAGAATAGATGAATTAAAGAAAATTCTAAATGAGGTAAACACCTACAAACAATGAATCATCATGGCCTCATATCTTGGCTACTAATACAAAGGAGGTGATGTCAATGTCATCCTTTCCACATCCTGATTATATACAAAACATCTTAGTTCAGGGTCTAATTCATCAAAAATCTTTCTTCATAACCATTCTCTAACTCAGATCAAGGGAACATAGCCTAACAGCTCATTCACACACATCCTCATATCTAGTGAGATGATATGAACAAAATGCTTCATATTGTATTTACATTTTAACGGGTTGATGATGAAAAAAGGGGGGAGAGTGATGCTATGGAGGCTGTATATGCCTGATCCATTCAATCATATTGGGAAAGGAGCAATGATGAAACACAGACATCCAGCTTTAGAATTATTAACTCTGCACACAAAACTTAATTCTATGGTAAGATTTACATCTCCAATCATTCCTTTACCCTCCCCAACAAAATGTTATTACAACACATGTTCAGTAATCAATTCCTAGACACAATCACTTGAGATATTCCATACAATTCAACAAGTCTGTTAATCCTTTTCGTAGTCTACTCCTTCCTCTCATGTTTCCAACTATATTCAGTCAACTGTTTCTCCTTGTACTTTCCAATACACCATCATGGATATTTAGCTGCCATTCATCTCTCACAGAGAATTAATGATGGAACAATCTAGGAATACTTTCATTGATTTATCTTTCTAACGACTTCATCGAACATCACACCTTTCTAAAGCTGTCATTCTTTACTTTATTCCCAATCTATCAAACAAATCTAACTGGGTCTGGAATTTAGAGCAACATCTTGATGTCTTCAGCTTATTTTCACCTTAGACAACATTTCTTTGGGATGCCAATATATTCTTTCATAAAACATCTAAGTTATTGAGGTGAACTCTTCATGAAGCAGTAATTAAATGGTGATAATACTGATAAGTGTTCAAGCATTTCATTAGGATATTATTACTGAGAGATCTAAGTTTTCACCTGCCAAAGCTTTCTGTTGATCCTGTGTCAACTGAGGCATCTTGTCTGGACTGAAACGTTCTGCCAAAGGAATGTCAGGTCCAAGACTTTCTGGAACAAGGCTGTCAGGTCCAAAGCTGTCAGGTGGGAGGCTATGCGTCTCTGTCTCACTGCTCTGGTCATCACTCTGCTCACTGTCAGAAGACAAAATCAAAGATATAATTAGGTAGCACTAACTAAAACTATGCCATAACTATGACTATACATTTTCTTCTTTTCATGACTATTCCCAAAGCTGCAACAGTATTACTGGCCTATCAATTTTACCTCATATCTAATCTACCTTTCACCATTTGTAGGACATATGCTACATTAACATTCAATATGCTGACATCTTTTAATAATATTTGACATTAATGAGGTAAAGCAAAAATCAAAACATTAAAGCAGATGTATACATATTGGCACAAGTAGCACCAACACACAAACGAGGATCTAAGCTAACACCAAAGCAATTTGGACAAGATAGCCCAACATCACATGTAATTCAAGTCAACGAGTAATACACTGTCTAGCTAACACTGAGGGCAAACAAACAGCCAGAGAATAAGAGCAGAAACATTAGTGGTATTTGCAGAAGAGGGAGAGAGATGATGGAGTCTTCCACGGGGCAACAAACAATGTAGCTGTAAGGAAAGATCTATAATTTAATGAGACGACAGCAGCCCTAATTCTACCAAGGCTGGAAAGTAAAAGGTTTGCAAAACACATGACTACAACTTTAAAGTTCTTTAGCAAAACTGCTGAGGCTCACAGGCTGTTCATCCTCCTCTCTGGGGATGGCTCATGAAATGGAAACCAAGCTTAAGTTAAGCACCCATAGGCTACGCATGTCAAAAGGAGGTACGTATACAAGGTTAAGAGATGAGGTAACACAAGTGTAAAGCTCTCTCCCTGCAACATACGAATATCAAAACAGCAAACAGAAATCACATACACACAGCCAGTGGTTACCTATGGGCAAGATGTGTGGTGGTGGGCAGTGGAGCAGCAGGTTCTTCATCTAGGTCAAGCAAGGAAGAAGATCGGTCATCATCAAGCTGGAAAGATAAATAATTGGTTACACACAACACACCAATTTTGATTAGGATGTACTGCACTGTAATATGAGGTCTGGATTCCTAATTACACTAGGTAGGGGGGAACCATTCGGATGACAGTCTCTACCTACCTGTAAATACCTATGACAAGATTCTACTTCGGTTTGTGAATAGCCCCAACTGCACATTCTGCTTGATGAATACAACCGCTTCTCTATGCCATTATCATTACATATAATTCAATTCTGGGTTCACCTGGAACTGACCTTAAATATATACAGTACCAAGTTTTCTTTCCAACATTTTTGTAGTTGTTTGTAAATTTTCTACTTCTCCTGGAACAGCAGAGAATAGTCTTACCACCTTTTTTGCTTGGTCCAGTGTTAGGAATAGACATAGCAGCATATGGATCCAATGAAGTGACCTACAGACAGGGTGGGAGAGGGCACTAATGTCTTGGGTGTTCTGAGGAGTGTGAGGAAAGAGCTCTCACTCAGTGGGAGGGTAAAAATGGGTATGCTTGATGGCACAGTAGTTCCCAAAATGCTCCAATTCGCTTTATCCCAGGCCTGCCTCAGACTTTCTAACATATTCAGGCCTCAAACACTCAAAGTGTCTTTCAATCAATCCTTCCATATCCACCTTCCATACCGATAAAATTTTTCATACGAGTTATGAAAGTGGTCACACACTGAGACGGACTGCACTACATATGTACTGATGTTTTTCCAATATATTAAACCTTAAAACATGAGTTGAAAGAAATCTGAAATATGTTCAGTCAAAACATAAACGATATAAAAGAAGAGGAAAATCCCTCACACTATCCCATATGCAGAATAAGGCCTACCTCATTTTCAGGGGATGGAGATGAACCACGTTTTCTGAAAGAGGGGGAAAGAGATGTCACATGGGGAGAGGCAGATTTAACTTCTGGTCTGGCTTCTACTTGACTGTCGGTGAGAGAGATGGATGGGGCTCTGGCCATTGCTTCTTCATTACGCTGTAGTTCTGTAAATAGAGATATTAAGTTTTCAAGGTTCTACTAATATCACAGGCTCAAGAAGGGAGTATGTCAAGAAAACAAGACAAAACTGACAAGTAAAAAATCTCTCAGGGCTTTTTCCAAGTTTCAAAGTATCTTGTTATTCTCTCTTATGCTTGACTAAGTCTCCTGTTAGTGTCCATGTGACTATAAAACGTTTCCCAAGTCTTTTGTTCATTTTCTTATGCTTCCTACATTCCCACATGTTTCTGTGTTCCTCGTCAAGTTCTATGCTTATTTGCATGTGCTTTTTCAAGTCTTATGTCAGCCTCCATATACCTTCCTAAGTCTCTTGTTAATATCAGGCACTTCTCTAATTATCTAATGTACCTTCGTATTTTTCCTCAAGTCATTTACCAGCATATATGTGCCATCCTTATCATGCTGTCAGTGATCACTAGTAACTACTCTCAAATAATTCGGCACTATTTATCCCACTGCAGCTCCTTGTCTTATCTCAGTACTTGATACATACTCATTTCCATTTCTCTTTGCATCCACAACATCCATGAGTAATTCCTCAAATAACTCTACTCATATATACCCCATGAGTAATGCTATTTGTAACTATCAAAATACAATACATCCAAATTACATTGATTAATGTCTAAAAGACACACTCCCTAATCGGCATGCAAAGATGGGCAATTAGAGTTACATAACCCAAATTACTACACTAATTTGCCTACCAACTTCAAAAAAGTTACTCTTCTTAGAAAGAGCCCGGTAAAGAAATAAGATTAATTACTTTCTTCTTCCTTTCAAAATTTGAACAATTTTCACAGCTGGATCATCGACTACCTAAGCTACTTGCCAGGATGTCAAGACCAAAATTATGAACTAGTATGGTACAATGAGAGAAAATGGAGAAAACTGGCTAACTGGAGATTACAAATCCAAATGATTCCCTTAGCCACTTGCTTCAGATGCCCTTGATGGAGGGGTCGTTTGATAATGAATCTCTTGTACAGAAGATGGATCAATTACAGGTTTTACATGAAAGATGGTTAATCTATAATGATTAAAAAACCCTCTCTAGGCCTGTTTAGGTATTTCTTTCAAGTATGCACTAATCATTTACTCATGTTCCTATACTCGTACTAAGAAACTTTACAGGTACTTTCATATTAAAAGCACTGTCATTATTTCACCCACTCAGATAATCAGGTATGGCTCACCAAGGAGATGTTAATACAAATGTTGGCTGCCAAGTGATCAGAAGCAGTTAAAGACGTGACTTTAAATTCAATATCAAAGGTAAGTTTCAAAACAACCTAAAGAGGCACAACGATTGAGTGCACTGGGTATTACTCTGTATCAATTTCAAACTAGTTACATTTACCTTCCAATTTTCGTAGTTGGTCATGTGTTAGTAGAGACCGCATTCGCCTCATGTCTGCAAGGTGGTGTCGCTGTGCCTCAAGAAATTGATCATTAGCGCGCTGCCAAGTGTGCTTTAAGTCTCTGTGTTGGCGACGCTCTGCCTCATAAGCCTGTGTGATAATGCTTATTACTAATCTCATATATATAACAAATTTATGTAATTACCAGCTTTCTGTAATCATATATACATTAAAAACAGAGGTCTTGCTTATATATAACATACAGTAACCCCTTGAATAAGTTGTGTTTGAACAGATCCACCCATACAAATAAAGATATGCTGTTAAAGTCATACAAGTATGTATAAGCTGCACACAAAAGCCAATAATCAAAGATCAATAGACAAGGAAAACGAGGGACAAACGTAAATAGGCGCACAGATGGCCAGATAAATGGTACATCAAACAGTTAGACAGAAAGATTCAATGATGTATTTATCCTTCTATATGTCCCACATATGTCTCATTATTTTGCATTAAAAGCAGTGTGAGACATCACCAAATTAAATATATGCAACATAAATTCTGTGTGTATTCATTAATGTGCCCCTTACAAGCAATCGTACTAGTATTGTCTTCCTTGCTTATTTTTAAGACTAAATGAAAAAAGGAAAAAATTTCAGCCCCTTACAGCAATCGTACTAGTATTGTCTTCTTCGCTTATTCTTAAGACTAAATGAAAAAAGGAAAAAATTTTTAAACATAAAAACTTTCTATCCAAAAGGCCTTTAACTTCTTTATAAGAAAAGGTTCATTCTTCAAGAAACCTATGAAAAAATATTTATTTTAAAACACTACACATATCGCTATTTTCCAGTCATATAAATGTATGACCAAACAAATCTATTACTGAAACCTGTAAAAAAGCTGCTGTGATAGTAATTTTTCAGCGAATATACTAAAATATGAAAAGAGGAAGCTTTTAATGTACAAGTACTGCAATTTTTCCCTTTTCCTTGAAAAATCTTATCTTCATGGGAAATGACAATCAACTAGGTGCGCTAAGGGAAATTCAAAAAGATAGAAACATTACTCTTGCTCAATGAATCAGTTACTGTGCAAAGCAAATGTTTTAAATGTCCAAAGGTAGTGGTGAAGATGGTTAGCTTTAATACAATAAAGATATGTGTAAGAAAGATTACAGGCTCTCAGCAACTTATCCATCATATGTAAATGAGAAGAGTTACACAATTTAAAAAAGAGCGAGAAATTTAGGCCTTGACTTACACTTCAAGCACATCTTATGTAATTCTTATCTATCTTCAATAAATAACAATATGACACATACTTGTCTGAGTTCAGTAAGTTGTGTGCGTAATCTGTCGACATCATCAGTAAGTGCTGTTTTCTGTGTATTAAGAATGGCTGTGTATAATTCCAAATCTGCTCTAGATGCCTTCTCAGCTTCCAAAGTACTGCTTACACCTTTGAGCTGAAAAAAGTAATTACATATAATGATAAAAAAGGAAACCAATGAAATGGTAACATTTGAGAAGGAAATACCATGATGTTATATGACAACCACAGAGATATGTCCTAAACTTAGCCATCTTCAATTCAGAATCAAATTGAATCTGATTACATTAGGAAATACAGGGCTTGCAAATTTACCCAATAAAAATTGAGCCACCCTGCAAATGAAGTCCTACAAACTGTCTAAGTGGCTTTGAATGTAAGATGCATGTCTGCAGCGATGTATGACAGAGAGAAGAATAAATGATGATGAAAGGTACACTCTTTAAGGCAGGTTATTTTGAGTTTCCACATATCCCCGTCCTTACATGCCTCCCTTGCATACTAGCAAAGATATATCTCATCAAACTGAAGTACTTCTGAACTTTCAATAGCCAAAGTACTTAGATATATATTGTATCACCTGCAACATGAATCATTATGCAACTATTGCTGCTAGCAAGCCTACCTTTTCATCAAGCTGTTTTACAACCTGTGCTGCATCTGTGCCCTGCAAGAGTGGAGCCACAACATCAGCAGTATGAAGTGCAGCAGCCTGTTGTGCCTCGTGTGCGCGTAACTGGGCATCCTGTGCACGGATTTTTTCTTTCAGAGCCTGTATTTCCTCTTCCAGAGGTTCCACCAGGGACCGCAACAAATCAGCATCTTCCTGGGCCTGGTGAAGGAAAAAGGTAATGAAAACAAGTACAAAGGTGGTGGCTGCATTTCCACACCACAGTAAAAGACCATACACTCTTCACAGAAAACTCAAGGCAAAACCTTAATACTAAACAAAACTGCAACATAAAAAAATGACATAAAATCCACACGTGTTTATGCGCTATGGTAAACAGTTATCATCATGTACTATTCAGAGTCAATCCTCTCCTGTTGGAATGTTACTTTCACTTTTGTTTCCATGCTTCCTTGCCTCTCACGTTGGTACGCTCATTCCCTATTGCTAACACACTTACTTCCTCACTCTTCAGCCTATCTCTACATTTTTGCCTCCCACTTAACTCGAACTTAATTGCTGAATCATTGTTTACCCATTTCAAATCTCCATTCTGCAAGATAGTGAATTCTCATTGTCTTATTTCTTGAGTATATCCTGTTACTTTCCTCTCGTCCACTAAATTTCAATTCTATCTGTTCGATATGATGTGATATAGGTATATAGCTTTGCAGACATATCTAATAATTACCCGGGTTTTGTGGGTACAGATGAAAATATTTTTTGCTATAAGCAAGCAAAATAGTGGACAGACAATAAACAAGATGAATACTCTGAGCTGCCAGGTGGAATAGAAATACTCATAGATGCTAAGTCTGGGAATTACAATCACTTCTCTAGCAGTAAATTTTTATGCAATTCTACGATTCATTTATACCGCTATTAGCGAATTTGTGCCTGACTAACCATTAGCTTAACAAGTATACTGTCATAAAGTTACAAATTCATTGCGGAGAAATTAGAACTGGGCGTTTTTAATTAAACTACTGCAATCCACGTACAGCAACTGCAAAAGCTTCGTATCAAGAAAATCAGTGAGCTTGGAGTTGTATGATACTTCAATGTATTCATCCCTCCAAGTGGTATTCTGTGATTTCTGCCAATTAGGTGAGTTTACTCAGTGCCAAGCTAGGAATACTCCTGCTATGTATTTTGATTAAGTCCATTTGCAGAAATCAGTAATTCTTCTGTTGTCCCATTAAGCATTAGAATTAAGTTTGTGATTTTTGTACCTGAAATGCTCAGAAGATCAATACAATCTTAAATCAGCAATTACTGAATTATTGAAGTCAAAATCTTACTTCCTACCAACTTCCTGTGGCTAATAGTTATCTGCCCTCTGCCAGTGGCCAGGGTGAGGCACTTAACAGCTAAGAAAAGGCATCGGAGCTCATCAGTTCTGGATACTCTTTTGCTGTGCCCACTTCCTTGAGAAAGTGCCTGAAGGGAACAGGCATCAATGATATAGGTATATAGATGGACAGATAGAATTTTTATCTTAGAAACTTTAGCAAGAAGCTCTGTTTGCATAACTGTGCAATTTTTCCACCAATATTGCCATGGCTATCAGTATCAGTATACAGCCCCAATGACCCCTTCTCCAGGGGTTCCTGCAGCTTCAAGGCTGTGATTCAATCAGCAGCAATGAAAAGATGGCCTCCTTTCAAGGGAAAAGTTCTTTAATGATATTATACTCTGATTATGCTACTTCACTAGAGGTCACTTTTCTCTTATAGCATATCCACCACAAGCTTCACTTTGTCATGGCTACAAACATGTGTTCAGGAATGACTCTTCTTGCACTACCTTGTCTTTAAGTTTGTCAATGTAGAAAAGATACACAGATTATCAGTGCTTTAAAGCCATGAATTCTAATGAACTCAGCATCTCTGTTCACAAGTATGCAAAGCGCTTTACTGCTTGATACTTACCCTTTTCATACTGTCTTCCAAGTTCTCAGCATCCACCCCTGTCCCTCCTAAGGAAGGAGTTCCTATACCAGTGCCAGAAACGGTCTTTTCAGGGGTACTTAACGCAGATGGACTTAAACTGGGAACTTTCTTGGCCAAAGACTTTGTAACAGCTGACAAAACTCCTGGACTTAGTAAACTCTCACTCTTTGCTCGTATATCTGATTCCTGTGGGTAAGAAATTAACGACAATAGGATAATCTATTCTGAGATATCAAGAGTAATTACTCTGTCTATCTATTACCATTAACTATACCCCAAATGCTATGGGGTGGATTAGGTATAAAATGCATCAAACTTTATTCTAAAGTGCAATATTTTTGCTGTGGAAGCATGCTTCCAGATCCCCTAACTTTGCACATCATTGGCACAATCTAATAGGTCTCCATCCTATTTTGCAAAGATCTTCTAGTATATACCGAACCACCCCCCTCCAGACCCTCAAAGAAGTCCTGTATATGTCAGCTATTCTTTGCAATTGCTCCAACAATAATACAATGCTCTCATACTCCACAAACTTTAATTCTGTGACTAACTGAAATGACAATCAAAGAAATAAAAGATTTAAATCTCAATCTCTCATACATGGAAAAGCTTAAGTTGTTGTATGTCTTACTAAGGCTGAATTATGCAGGTATAAGCTGGCAAGAAGTTTCCACAAGAGTTGAGCAGAACAATAAAACACAAAGTAATGTGCAATTTAAAATGTATTTTCAAATGATATTCTGTGTCATTCATGCTGACTCATTCCTTGAACAAACTGCATTTCTGTCATTCTTTCATTCATCAAATCCATACATTTATGATAATGTACATCCTGTAAACAAGAACTAAAAGGGCAGCATCCACAATAAGCAATAATTCATATTTTTCTGGACTGTTTCATGCTTCAACACTTACCTCAAGTTGTTTTTCATAAAGCCGCCGATAATGTTGTTTTTCAGCTTCTAACCGTTCCGTAAGCTTTTTCAGCCTCTTAATCTCTCCCTCATAGCGGCCACCAACTGCATTTGCCACCTCCTCTGTAGAAAAATTTACAAAAGTTAATGCAGTTCTCTGAAGAAAAGCTTAAAAAATAAGTAAAAAATCCAGTCATGTAAGTTCATATAGTACCAGTATGAGAAGTGGATAACTAAAGGCAATATTAATGTAGGAAACTAGTAATACTCTTGACATTAAATGAAAGTCACTGATGATTGAGAGAAATGAAAATATGACATAGAATAGACACATGTTGATTAAATCAACTGTAATAATATGAACTGACCCATGTCAAAGTACTTTACTCAGGCAGACTGTGACCAACTTCAAGCCGGCAATTCCAGTCATTACTAGACCAAATCTGTTTACCCTTCCAAAAGAAATGATATACCAGACAATGGTAGGATTAAAAAAATGTCTAAACAAGGAGGGTCTCTTGTAATGAACGCTCTCATACTCAAAACGTAACTAGCCAACAGGAATGTATATCTAACCCAATTAGAAATATCCACAAACATTCATGAAAACTTTATCAATAACAGGAAAAACTATTAATACCCATAATCAGAAATAACACACCATCAGTAACAACAAAACCCACCATTACTATAAACCATCACTGACAGATCAACCATAAATCATCACTTAAAACTAAAGACCAATAAAGAAATAACTGCAACAACTGAGCTGTTATCATTACATACCAATGCAGACCACACAAGTTAACCAGACCATTAATAACTAAAACCAGCTACAACCAGAAAGACCCAATAAAACATTAACAGCAAACCATTAATGACCAAATCAAACCACTAACAACCAGACTCAATAAGTATTCTTTCCTATGGAATTTCAACACAACTAAACAGCAATGCTATTCTTTTCACACATCCTGGGATACCAGCATGCGGTGGAGAGATTCAATCATGCACATTAAGGTCAATGAGCGAGAGGATGAGAACAACCTGATTCACTTCACCAACAGGAAGATGTTATCACATGGAGTGTGTAGGGGAGTAGACTGCGACAAAGCACCTCTCTCCAGCCTTAATGTGTGGCTGGGTTTATAGATGAAAGAATTTGAATACAGTCAATGTAAGAATAATAATTACCAACAAAGCTCAAGGATTATTCAAGGCTATTAATGAGAACCAATTTATGAAATATAAACTTGTTAGAGTACTAATTTCATAAAATTTTTGTTAGGAATAAATTCTCAGGTTCATTTTAACAAAACATAGTGCTCAATGAAACCCTTACCAATGGATAAATACAATGATGACATACAAGTCATCAGTGACAGAAAAGTCATCACTAATAACTGTGATTACAGATGCAAAAACAATATTCACTGACAATCCACCAATCAACAACACATCAGTGATAATATGTTCACTGCCAACACAATACTCAACACTAATAATAATCATCACTAATATAAATCTAATAATAACATGGAAGTTATCTTTGGCAAGTTACAAATCATACAATAGGCATCACAAGCCAATCACTTACACATCAATAACATTAATACAAGTCATCACAGTCCTCACTCATAAAAGTCATCACCTATGTGTGTTGTTACTAGTTATCAATAAATTCACTGCTCTCATCAATACAAGTGATCACTACTACATCACATTCCTCACTGATCAGTCATCACCAATAAAGTTCACTACTATCACAGTCATCACAAACATGAAGGGAATGAATAAAACTTCAGTCATCACTAACAACACAAGGATGACTAACACGTCATCATCATTAACACCTGAGGAACCACAAACATTAGAGAGATGACTTACACAATATTCATCTCCAACACCACAATAGTCAGTAACAAATATAATTATTAACACCAAGGAAATCACTAACAAATCCATCACAAACCACAGTAATCCCTACACAAAAGCAATCACTAGCACCACAGTAATCACTAACACCACTACTGATTACATCAGTAATCACTAACACCACACTTCAAAAACTGTATACATTAAATCAGTAATCACTAACAACAGAGGAATAACTCCACAAACAGTAATCACCATCACAGTAATCATTAACACAAGTCATCAATAAAACCACAAGGATGACTAAAACAATAGCCATCACTATCACTACAGTCCTACCTAACAAAAGTCATCCCTTACACCACAGCAATCACTAAAACAACTTACTGCTAAAATCACATGGATGACTAATACAAGTCATCATTAACATCAATGGGATCACTTACAGGTTATCACTAATATCATGGGGATAACTAACAGTCATCACTAACACCAGGGGGATGACACAAGTCATCACTAATGTTAAAAGAATGACATACAAGTCATCACTAACACAGGGATGATGACCACCAAAGTCATCATTAACACAACAGGGTGACTAACAGTCATCACTACCACCACAGGATGACTAACACAAGTCATCACTACCCCCACTGGATGACTAACGCAAGTCATCACTACCCCCATTGGATGACTAACGCAAGTCATCACTACCACCACGGGATGATTAACACCACGGGGATGGCTGCCACCTTACTACCACCACAGGGATGACTAACTCACCATCACTACCACGACAGGGATGATTAACACATCATCACTACCACCACAGTCATCAGTAACACATCATCACTACCACCACAATCACCACAGGGGTGAACTAACACATCCACGGACCCGGAACACATCACAATATTTGGTCCACTGCCCCGACTCGAGCGATGGGGCTCCGTGAATGCCCCGTGGGGTGCAGGGGGGCGGGGCACGGAATACCCCGCACGCACATACGACACACGTACACGAATACAGCAAGCGTGAATACAACGGCGATGTATTCTCATGTATACGTCAACTTGGTGGAGAGAGAGACAGAGAGACAGACTGCATGACCTTCTCTGCATGAATGAGCGGAATTGAACAACTTCGAGCAGGGAGGACACATATATATATATATTTTACCGGGCTTGATATAAAGGCGGACGCGTCCATGCGGGGGCCCTACCCTCTAGCGGCGTGGAGGGGAACTCCTCCTGTCGAGGTGGAGGGTTAGAGACGTGGGGACGTCTGGCGCCGCACGGTGGCTGCAGAATGGAGAGGGGAGGACGCACAAGGCCCGATGTCTCGTCCAGGGGCCGCCTCCAGCCACCACTACAGCCAGGGCTGCCAACCTAGAGCCGTCAGGTTGCGCGCTGATGCACACACACACACACACACACACACACACATGCACACGCACACACCACCTGCACCAGAGGTACACATGTGTCACCCGCTCGCCACACCGTACCGTAACGACACAGGTACGGCTGGCTGGCCTATGTGGTACACATAAAGAGTCGCGGTCTCCCCATGCCCTTCGTAAACGACGTAAATAACGGCATTGCTCATTTTGTCCGCCCATTCAGAGTCCCCCATCTTAATTACAGGTGTTACCGTCACAAGTACTGCCATTAAACAGAATCCGAGTCAACGCAAACAGGGTTTTGAACCCACATTTTTCCCTGAACTAACCTTATGAAGAAGTCTAATCGATGGATTACAGCTGCTCAGCGCTCGATACAGAATTCTCAATGGATACTGTCATACCAAATGGACATTCCAGTCTGTACTTACGACAGTAATATACTTTTTTTTTCCCCTTCACACTTGTCAATGTTGACAGCTTGTGCGATACTTTCCGAGTGACTACACACCAGACAGGTCTCCTTGTGACCACACTGAGTCACTGACAGTTCTCCTTGTGACTAGAATGAGTCACTATGACCAAACGACGCCAATTTCATTACAAGCACAATTTCCTCCGGCATCCGCTGGCTTTGTGAGCAAACCCAACTTTTCCCTATTGAGCGGTTCTCTGAGAGCACATTTCCACCACTGGTATTACGGTTATGCTCTTGCGTGATCAGTGAACCTTTTTTTTTTTAATCTCAGCGACATCCTCACGAATAACGTAACTACGTGGCAAGTCCTTATGCCATCATACACCTCTGGGGAACGCACACGCCCACCATATTGCACTACTCACCCCCGCGTAACTGCTTCAGAAGTCTTGCCCACATATCTGCAAATATCCAACTCATCGTTCGCCAATCTGACGATTTTCAAGAACGCAGCCGAACCTACTGGACCTTATCTTTGCATAACTATAAAATATGAGCAGTTTTACAATATCGGCGAGCGTGAATTTCGCCAAAGTCTATCAGCACAAAAAATGAGTTAAATAAATATAACTGTGAGCAGCAACCTTGATGGTGCAGCTGTTGGCATAGTTATGATCGACGCCAGAACCATAAAATGACGTAAACGACGACTTAACAATTGCACACTAGTTTATGAGGCCTCTAACTGTTGCCCTCGGGGCACAGACGAGAGTAATTAGTTTCCAATGCCTCCTGGGTAATTAAGAGACCCAACTGATCCCTTATGGATAAATGAATTGATCCTAAATGTTCCTCTCTGGGTAATAAAAGGCCCCAAATATTCCTGTTATTGCCTTTTGGTTAAATCCCAATAGTTCCCTTCTAAATAACGAAGGACCCCTAATCATTGCCCTCTGGGTAACAGACCCCACTGTTGCCTTCTGGGTAATGAAGGATACAGGTTGCCGCCACCTATATGATGAAGGGAACCAAATATATTTTTACATCTTTGTCTTCAATATAATTGGTAATGGACCTATATTTTTGCCTTCTAGGTAACACAGGCTCTGATTTTTCACTTCTGTTGCTTTCAAGGAAAAGAGGTTTTATGTGTTGCCTTCTAGATTCGAAAGGATCCCATGGTTGCTTTCTGGGCACTGAAAGCTTCTACTGTTGTCTTCTAGGTACTGAGGGCTCCAATTGTTGCCTTCTGAGTACTGTGGGCTCCAGAAAAGCAAGAGAACAAAGAGGATTATCAGTGCAGAGTGCAAAATGGGAAGTGGTAAAAGGCTGTGATGATGTGTGGAGGAGATGTAGTGAGTATTTTGAAGGACTGTTGAATGTGTTTGATGATAGGGTTGCAGACATAGGGTGTCTGAGTCAAGTTGGTATGCAGAATGAGTCATGGACAGTAGTTTGGCAAAGAGAAGGTGGTGAAAGCCTTACATAAGGTGAAATAAGGCAATGCAACTGGAGTGGATGATACTGCTATTGAATCTTTTAAGAAAATCGCAGGGGGTAACTGTGTTACTGACTGGTTAGTAAGGATTTTCAGTGTATGTATGGATCATGGTGAGGATTGGCAGAATGCATGTAGAGTGCCAATATACAAAGGCAAGGAGGATGAAGGTGACCGTTCAACCTTCAAAGGTATAAGTTTGTTGAGTGTACCTGGTAAGTTGTATCAGAGAGTATAGACTTAAGATGGTGAAGGCATGTACAGAACATCAGACAGAGGAGGAGGAGTGTGGTTTCAGAAATGGTAGAGGATGTGTGGATGTCTGCTTTGCAAAATGTGTGTAGAAAATACTTAAAAGAAAAAGATGGATTTGTATGAGACATTTATGGATGTGGAGAAAGCATATGATAGGGTTGACAGAGATACCTTGTAGAAGGTCTTCATAACTTTGCCTCTTATACCATCCAGATGACTTGCGACAAATACTACAAATGCTCGAAGTATGCCGTAATCAGAGTCTGGGTGATAATGAACACATGTCCCTCCCTTGCTGGATGCCTTGAGAAACATCTGTGTAGTAACACCTAGCCAATGTTCAAAAGAGTAGAGGAATGGTTAGGTGCAACAAATACAATAATACATCCCTTGAAATATACTTTCTAACTAGGGTCCTCAAGGTACCATGCAAAAGATTCATCTTTACTTCATCCTCAACTGCTAGTATATTTATATTCATTATACTTGAACACTGTTTCCCGTGTTAGCGAAGTAGTGTCTCAATGAAAACGCAGAGACACTGCTATACAAAAAAACATTTACACAGTAACATTATTGTACCCCAATACTCTGCAACAAAAGATTAGACCTACCTGAAGAATTCAGGTCATCTGGAGTAAACAGACGTGTAAATGTCCGTGACACACTTTTCAGAAGTTCGTTACTGTTGATACGGTTCTCCATCTTTGTGGGCTTCATTGCGTTACCACAAGTGTCTTTTAACAAATGAGGGGCACATCACTAAAAAGTAACTCTTTCACCACTGAAATAAACATGTTATTGTCACCAGTACTACAACACTATGTGCAACCTTAATGTAATAGCACCTATTGATGGAATGAAACACAACAATGTCATCACCCTAATAACATCAATACAAAAATGTATAGGTATCACTAGGCATCATCAATACCACACCAACAAATGTCATTAATATGTGCACTAAAACCACAGATAAAATCACTGCAGTAATGCACAAACTACTGTCATCAGTGTAACACCAAAATAACAGATGACATGACATCAAAACAACAAATGTCACCACTTTTAACATCTAAACAACAGATGTCATCACTATTACCAAACAACAGAGGTTATCACATAACATCATAACAGGTGTCATCACTATAACATCAAAACAACAGCAGAAGTCATCACAGTATCATACACAACAAATGTCATCAATATAACAACAAAACTACAGATGCCATCGCTATAACACCAAAATATCAAATGTAATTACTGTAGCACCAAAACAACAGATGTCATCAACACTACCACCACACACAACAGATGTTCTCATCACTGTCATACCAAGATAACTTTATCAACACTGTAACATCAGATTAATGCCATCGACACTCACACCACAAACTAATGTCAGTACCAGTATAAAACCAGGACAACAAGTATCATCACTATCGCAATAAGAAAACAAAAAATGTCATTTCCACAATAATATCAAAATAGTTATCACCACTAACACCAAAACAATACATGATGTTACCACTTTAACAATGAACAACAGACGACATCACCAATATAACAGAACTATACATGTCATTAGACCACAATACTGTAATGCACTGTCAACAATGACACCAGACCACCACAAGGATCACAACCACAGGAACATGAAGTATGTCACTATCATGGTAACAACACATTACAAGTGCCATGACTAATAATAGACCATCATCAAACATTATCACCAACATAACAGCATGTCATTATCACTAACACCATATCCATTATTTCTACTGTAAAAGCAAATCATCATTACTAACACCACTTCTCTCACTGATAATGCAATACTATATATCGTCACCAACATCATAACGCAACATGTAACCATCACTATAACATTTCATCACTAATCACCACAACCAAATCCACAACAGGACATATTCTTATACATATGGAATCATTGTAACGCAATAACAAGACACTAATTAACACTATTAACACCAAAATACATGTAATCTATAAACCATAACATGAACAATATCTGTGAAGTAACACTAAAAGAGCACATATCCATTAACAATATTAATATACCACAGATCTCACCACCACAACAAGACTAAATGAATCATAATAACATCATAAAATTACGTCATTAACACGGCACCACAACTCGACAAATATCACTGCGACAATACACAAACAGTGCCCCTCCCTGAGCACAAAGAAATCCTTCTCACAGTAGCACTACTACAACACATCTTAAGTGTTCCGACAAGAAGAATGAATACCAAGATGACAGCTACAATAAGTAATCTGTAGTGACCTCACTATCACTGGCTACCTACTATCATGTGTCTTGTTATCAAGTTATCACCTTTATCTGACAGAATCCTGATTATCAGTAATCTAATGGGCTGGCAGACATCAGATGGGTGATGTCCAATGTTAAATGACAACTAAGCATCACTTTATATTAAGTCACTGTGTACTCATGTATGTAATTTCCTACTTGTAATTACCCATACATATCATAGGGTGTGGGAGTTTTACACTTGTGAGGCCCTATCTCTTGAACATTTCCTACTGTCATACAATATTTTAAGCATATATGCTGTCCTAACCCACAATTTCATCACTTATTTCATTCTATTCATCCACCACTCTTACTATTAAAGTATTTATCTTTATCTTTTCAAACAAGTTTCTTTCTTCATTTTACCTATAATAATCTCAGTTTCTTTTGTGAAATTTCTTACTTGTAATCACCTATTTGTACTCAACAGGGAGGGAGTTTTACACTCGTGAGGCCTTATCTCTTGATATAATTACCTACTTACAGTATGGAAAGGGAGCTCTACACTCATGGGTTCCCATGTCTTCAACTTTCTCTATTATCATATTCCTTTTTGAACTTTTTTTTGCCATATGTATTCATCCATCACTCTTATACTATAAAAGTCCTTTTTTGCATTTCTAGCAGGTTTCTTGCTTAATTTCATGTTACGGCATCTGGTTGTTCTATCTTTGGGACATTCAAAAAACTATTCACAGCTGACATTATTAAACTGGTGAAAAACTTAATGGTTGAGATTAACTAACTCCTTACTCTTTTCCACATTGGACAAACTTAAGCCCTCTAAATCTGTCACCATAACTCAGCTCTCTTAATACTGGTATTATCTTTGCTGCCCTCCAATGAACCTTCTCTATTACTTATGTAAGCTTCTGTAAGTGTGGTGACCAGCATATTCTCATTTCAGGCTAATGTATGATGCGAACAGTTTGCTAAATATTTCCTTATCTATGTACTTGAATGCTCTTAAAGCTGTCAGTGTGAACAGTTCGTCTCCTTTATAATTCTCCCAGGGTTAGATACAAAGTCGATTCCCGAGCATCTCCCAAGCAGTGATTCTTGGAGCTCATTTCCTGCAAGGTAATACATCTCTATATTGAAGCCTTCTTTCATTGTATCCTAACCCTATTACTCTGTATTTACTCAACATGAATTTCCCCATCCAACATACAAGGCCAACTTTGGAGTCTGTGTAAGTCCCCTTGCACAGTGATGCAATCATGAGCACTCTTTACCATCTTTGTTACCTTTAGTCCCCTTGCATGGCGATACAGTCCTCACCACTCTTTACCACATTCATCACCTAAGTACCCATGCATGGTGATGCAATCCCCACCACTCCTTACCATCTTCTTTACCTTAGTATCATCTGTAACCATATTCAGATTTGAATCCAGTCCTGACAAGATATTCATTCACATAAGAGAATTAACACCATGAATGAGCCCTGCGGTGCACCACTGGTGACCATAGTCCGTTTCAACAGGGCTCCTCTGATGTGTCCTCTGTTCCTTACAATTAAAGTAATCTTGCATCCATTAAAGGAGTTCTTCCTTTAATCCTTCCCGAAGATGTAGCTTCTTTACCAACCTCTTATGTGGTAGTCAAATGCTTTCGAGCAGTCCAGATACATAATCTATCCATAATTCTGTTTTGTAAAATAGAGCCGTCTCTCTCTTATTTAAGTCTAAACAGTTTCTTACGTATGACCTTTCCCTAAATTTATGCCGTCTCTCACCTATTTGCTTTCTGATTATCTTTCCCAGTGTTCTACAGACCACACTCACCAGAAACAGTCATCTGTATTCCAGCATTACTTCCCAGTTTCCTTTCTCATGGACAGGTGTGACTATTGCCATCTTCCACTTCACACATGACCTTCCTCCAGCAATATACTGAACGTCAGTTTGAACAGCCTGTAAAGCAAATCTGCACATTTCTTCAGTACATATGAATCTTCATCATGACTACAAGCCTTATATGCCCCAATGACCTTCATCAGTTTATTTTTGTCTTTTCTGGATATCTGAATGCTTCCCAAGACCTTTCCATTTCATCTCTGTTAATGCTAGAGTGTCTTCCACTGTGAAAATACATGTGAACTTGTCCCTATCAACAATAATTTCCCTTGGGGTTTTTGTCCACTCTCATACACTCTTCCTCCATTTCACCAATGATTTCCTTTCTTCAACTGCCTAATGTATTCATATGCTATCATCTCAAAACTACATTCCTCTACTTTAAATCCACTCCAACCTCTCTTACTCAACATGCTTTGTGTATAAACATAACTTCCTCTGTAAGCTCAGATTTGAATGACACATCCCTGTAATAAGGGCAGAAATTGGGTTTAATGCCTCTAAAACCTAATCTCAACCTCTCTCTCTCTCCCCAGCAACACTTTAAAACTTTCCCTATCACTTCTGATGGATCTTTAATTCCATTATTGGGTCTTTAATTTTCAACTAAACAGGTACACCTCTGGTTATATATGCTCTATATCTGTTCATAGAGAAAGCAGAGTTTGGATTGGTGATGTAAAGTAGACGGTGGATGAGTAACTCCATTAAACTTTCGCAAACATCACATGGTATATCTAGAAAAGAAACGTATGGAGCATGATTCAATAAAATTCCTGACATCATCATCTCTAAAGAAAAACACTTCCCTGCCTTCAAAAGAATTTTGATTCACGAGACTGATTTGTCCAACTGTTGCTTCTTTCAACATGCAAAGTCCAGTAAGGGACAAGGAACAACATCAGTTTACAAAACCTTTTTTTTTTTTGTGTGTGTGTATAATAAAGTCTGATTACCCGTACTGCATATGTAGCACCAACTAAATTACATGCTCCATCAACCCTCCAGATTAATGAGGAGATATGGACATAGAGCTGGAACAAAATGGGCATATTTTCTGCAAATACACTTGAGGAAACAAACCTCCAACCAAACATAGCGTGCCTATAGGGAGACAGCTTTTTTGGGGGACTTACGTTTTATAACTTTGGTCCTTCATATCAATGGCTAGCAGTGGACAAGGATGCTCTGTTCCTATGGGAGACCTGCTACCCTACTAGATTTGGAAAAGATGTGCGACTATAGGTGAATGGCTGAATGACCACATTTTATTGACAACATGCACACTTGGAGTGACAAACTGCTTTGGCTAAAGTCACTTACCCTTCATAAGTTGTTGGACAGTAGCAATCTCCTCCTGACACTTGCGTTGCTCAACGGCAATATCATTCTCAGCAGTGCACTGAGCAATGGTAACAGCACTGTGTGCCTCTTCCAGATCAGCTTGTAATTGTCTGATCTGTGCCCGCAGCATCTCTACCTCAGTCTCCACTGCAGTGCTCTGCTCAAGGTGCAACCTCAACTCCTCTGTATTGAAAAATACTTGAAAATTAAGTGTACCCACTATCAGAACTCTAACTGTAAAGACCACACATCCCCTCACATTCACCTGTTTATTATTCTCACCCACATATTCTGAATCATTATCTCTCCTAAATTCACCTACATCTATTATATTCTTTTGTTATTTTACCCACAACAATCCTACCCATATTTTTCCCACTTCAATCTCAGTCCTCTCCTGAGCAGCCACTTTCTTCACAGTGAATTTTTCAAACAGCAACTTAGTACGTGACTACCATCCATCAATCATTACACCCTCTAAATCTTGCTATAATCCATCCTCCTAATCCGTATGTCTCATTCTATCTAGTATATCCTTTCCTAACTTCAAAGCATGCTGGCATTTGAAGAATCCTTAATATGCCAATGGTAGCACCACGATTGGCTGTTTTCTAATTTTTGTGGGTTACGGTTTTATTGAGGCATTAAAGTGTATTTCTTATTGTCTTGATCAAACTAAGGAATGTAATAGCTGGTGACCCTTTACTTTCATCCAGGACTCGAGTAACACACATGAATACAACCTTAATCATAAATGGGGCTATGAATCAAGCTGTGATACAGAGGTATAATTTTGATCATGAAACTCTCCTTTACCTTTAATTATTAAAAATACTTTAATTAATATGACATTCATCTCTAATTATCACTACTAGTGCACAATAGAGTAAATGATTAATTCACACTGCTTCATCAAACCACTATTACAACTCTTCATTTACCTTAATTTCAATATTCTTTACAAGTCTGCCTCTAGTCTACCTCTCATCATCTCCTCTCATGCTTTCTCTGTCTCTTGAACAGGTGTATCTTCATCTAATATGTATGTCTTTACCATAAATATCCAAAAAGCTTTCATTAAAATCTCTTTTCTCAGAGTCTGCTTTTTCTTAATGGGGTATTTTGTTCTCAACTCATTCCTCTGTCGCATCAACACCATCACAAAAATGTTTTCACATCCTCTTTTAACAACTAATAAACTTATTCTTACTTTCATATAGGGAAAACAAAATTTACACAACCTTTCAAACATTCATTTACTCTAAGACATTACCCAACTACCCCTTTCTTCTCTTCATCCTTAACTCAGTCTACTGGTATCACTCATTCTAGTCGAAAATAAATCACTGTACTACATGCAATATACAATGATCCTCTTTCAACAATATTATGATATGACTGTATAGAAATCCATAAAAATGTGTAAGCTGCACGAAGTATGACTACTGGCCATACAGAAATTTCAAAAATGGTTGAAGTTGCACAAAGCATGTGGACACATGGGTGGGGTTCATTTACTTTTAAGCCATAACAAAGCAAAAACAGAAAACAAAACATGTTTTTAACCAACTCATTAACACTTTCTCTAAGGTTTGCACTCTATACTTTTATGAGGATGTAGAATATCATGTTTCCTCCTTTACTTACCCCATCACTCTCCACTCCAAGCATCTTACCTTCCTTTTGGAGGTACAGCTCCTTAAGCTTTGCACGGCGATGACCAAAGTCTTCCTCAATACGCGCATGTTCTTCAATGAGCTTTTGTTCTCTTTCTTCAAGACTCTTTACTCTAGCCTGCAGCTCTAAAACCAAGCGATATCGTAAGTTACTCACTCTTCTAGCTTTGCTAAAAATTTAGGTGTACATAAACAATATCATTCATGTGAAAATAAAGAAAATTTTCTATCAGAAAAATAAATTAATCCAGCAAATATGTGCCAACAATTTGGGTTCAAGGCAAAGCATCATCATTTCTTTTGAATGAAAAGCAGGCTTAAATACACAAGGTTAGGCATCATTTCTTTTGAATGAAAAGGAAGTATAAATACATCATCTAATTAACTGTAAATAAGCTAACATTATCATCTTCAATTAAGACACCAAGTTTCATTCACACCAACTTGTGTACTATATACAGTGGTTATCAACTAATCTGAGTTCAGACATGAGAGACCACACAGCCCGAGGTAATCAAGATCATTATGCCTTGATAGAATCTGGTACTTATTTGGGCAGGTATTTGAAACACAGGGAATATGTGTTATTCAATGAATACAAAATACATTATCAACTACCTAACCTGCAATTAAGACTGGTTATGTTTTCTTTAGATTACTCCAATCACTCGCACAGCTAAAACTTATATTCTTTCATTTAAAAAGATAAAGGTGGTGGAAACTCTGGGTATCCATGGAAAAATAATTAGACAGTGAACAAAGTGACAGACAACAGCTACAACCACAAATTGTATCTTTACTGACACGTACATGGATGTATCATTATACAAGATGCCTGTTCCCTATCCAAAGAAAAAAGTTCATAGATTCTCTCGTACCATATCTGCATTATGGAAAAAATAATATATGATTTATTACATATAAATATATTGTAAAATTTTCTTAAAAGAATTTCTCCATGAGCATAAATTTCATAGTAAGTAACCCAAAATTTTCCCAGATATTCATATTCTTCGCCACTACCATCTTTAACTAATTTCAAGAAATACAATGCAGTGTTTCAATACGCACTCACCAGTTATTATTTCTCTAAACACTGCACTACCATCTCAGAACAGTCACTAGATATCCAAAGCAAGTTTCAATACGAAACAAATAATTTACATACTTTGATTCTGTCGATTTCTACAAGTGCTTTACGTTCTTATACATTCCTTAACCCCAGATTTTCCATGATCTTTATAGCCCTCCCTACTATCTATCATTTATAAAAGAATGAATGTGCTCTAAATCATTTTTAATACGTGTCAGTATTGTGCTGATACCAATACCAGTTTCATACAATTCCACACAAAAATTGAACAGCAAGATTTAACACACATTCACGAGAATATGTTCGTTACAAAAATATCTGTAACAACATTAACAAAACATATTTTCTTGATGGCATGAACACCATCATGTTCTCATGCACTAGCATACCCATCAAAACCCGTTATAAGGCTTTTGGCGAGGCTAAAAACAAATTACATATCTTCTTAAAAAAAAATTCCCATAAATTCTAACACTCATTGTTATCAATATGGAACAAAATTAACTGATTAATATCAATAATAAACAACTTATACTTATGTTTATTTGAGGTCTAAGATGTTAGGGTGATAAATTTATCCTGAAGTTTGAGGTAAAAATTCTGCCTTAAGGTCAGGTCAATTTATGCATCAACATGACCCTAGTTCACCTATCACCTACATCAACATGGTTAACCAGAAGAATAAAACAATTTGAATCAATTTACTGTGAGATATAACAAGGATGAACACCCTTAAAGACATTGATGGCATTAAATTATTTCGCGTTGATGTCCAAACCCCTGAATGAGGAGACGGAGTCGAGGGCCCCACACCCTCCCGGCGGCTTGAGGCCGACCACTCACCCTCCACAGTGGCTCCTGCGCCTCCATCTTTGACCTCAGCCTCCTCCATGCTGCCCCTGACGTCCACAACTCCACAAAATCAACACTAGTCTGACATTATGGTCAAGAATGACATCTTCACACTCTGAAATCAGCTGCTCGAGAACCAGCTCTACCGGATGTCGCCACTGGGCCGTCCACACCCGCAGCGGACTAATCACAACCGAGTTGAGGGCCAAGCGGCGTTCTCATTTGTCCTCCCGCCCCGGACCTGAGTATTCCGAGGGTTTTGAAGTGTATTGATTAGATGGGTCATTTTATGTTGTTTACACCACAGGTCACAGGCTAATAACAGTTGACCTCATTAGCAGAATTAATTGTCTTTAAGAATAAATATATAGGAACCCAATCGACTCTTCTAAGAACGCCTTAAATACGTCATGATCACACTGCTTAACCACCTCATGCATGTTATAGTTGCTTATGAAAAATAAGCTTTATTTAGCAGTGCCATATTGTGTCATAATTACTTCTATAGGGCAATTAACTTACCCTTAAATTAGAAATGACATCATTGCTCTGCTTCATCATGACATACATGTTTTATACGGGTGTTTACAGGCTCAAGTCACGGAGAGAATTAATATTTCAGACTATGTGTCTTTGACCAAACCCTTAACTTGACCCTTAAACACAAAGGGGAAGAAAAATTAATTTAAATTTACTTCTGTATGAAATTGGATCATAGCTGACCTGTACAGGTCAAAACGGAAAGAACAGATGGTGTCTGTAAACCCAAGAAAGTATCCTAGCTACAAAAGGCTTTTTAGACCCTTGGCATAGACGTGACTGCTGCTTCCCATAGTTTTCTTTTGTGGGTATTAACCACACGATGGCTGACCGTTGTAACGGTACCTCCATCATTCCGTGCGTTGCGAGGAAGAACAGCTGGATTAACTGTGGGCCGACTCTCGCACACATGACTCGAACCCGGACGGAACCGTGCGTGAATCAGGACAGCTAACCATCACACTGTGTGTGTGTGTGTGTGTGTGTGTGTGTGAATATCTTATTAATTTGTGCAAAAAAAAGTTTTCACTTTTTTAGTTTTACTAAATTTGTCCAGCCTTTTGATTATCACATTTAGCCACCATCATTGAAATTGCATCTTTATCAATTTAGGAACGCTCCTATCTTTATCTTGTCGGATGTTTATCAGATATCACGAGGTCATAAATAGACCCAAATGTCTACTTAATATGTATGCAAATTAACCAAGGCATCAGTTGGGCACACAAAATATAACGTGAAAAGCCAAGCTAGGTTTTTGCAAATCTGACTCCCACGCCACAATCTGTAGCCACTGAGTCTTTCCACTCACAGACATTATTCACGGGCCACAGACTCACTAACTCATCATCTTCCCCTTCTTGCATGCAAGCATGACTCACGCCCCAGAGTGGACGACTCGAGCGCTGGCCCTTAAAAAGGCACATCCGCTGACCACTTTTAAGGACAGCCTGAGGATACCACCTACAGCACCAGCTCTTTATATGACCCTACTCTCTACCCCCACCCCCGTCCTCGACCATCCCATTCCTGCAGCAGGAACATATGACTCGAGCACCTTCTGCCCCTCCTTCAGCAGCACCTTGTGACTCCAACAGCTTCTACCCGTCCTGCAGAAGCACCACGTGCCTCCGGCAACTTCTGCCCCTTCTGCAGGAGCACCATGTGACCAGCAACTTCTGCCCCTCCTACAGGAGCACCATGTGACTTCAGCAACTTTCTGCCCCTCCTACAGGAGACCTGTAAGACCCCGTCAACGACTTACCTCTCCTGTCGCAGCTCCCTGGGACTTGTGCATCGCGTCTTTTCCCGACTCCTGCACCAGCAGTAGTGGGAAACAGGTCTATCCTGTGCTGTAAGCGTGTCATAATACCACTGTCGTTACTATTACGAAAGAAGCCATTTAAAAATCTCCTGAAGAAGGAAGAAATCTCCCACCATTAAGAAAATTAACCATCAAGTTTCCCATTGTCTATCCTTGTCATGCCCTTCCTAAAGTCGATGTCGCTTTTTAAACCGAACTTATTCCACCTGCTGCTGATAAAACGGGACAGCAATCCTTTCCTTCTAGTTCCTTCGGCTGACTCATTATTTTCCGGGTTCCCAGGATTTCTGTCATGGCGTTCGCGGTGGCCATGAAGGCTTGAGGTGGAGCTGGAGCGCCCCCGTCAACGTTGCATCCATTGCAAGACCTCATGCTCGCCCACACACCCTTCAAACCATCCCCATTCCTAAAATTACTCCCGTTTTAACCAAAAGCAGAATCGGTGCGGAGATGAAATGAGATATAAATGAGAGACGGGTCGGTCGGGGGTTGCGTAAAAAGGCGACATTTTCCTAAAATGCCGTTGGCGTCATGCGTTCGTGGCCATGTTTACGTCAGTCAGCTGATAAGTGTGGCCGGTGAATGGTGGTCACCCTGGCCTCACCTTGATCGCCCGATTCGGCCTGTTTCCCAAGGGCGCCGTCGCCCTAGTCCTGGCAGAGGGTCCCCCTTGGATGCCCTGGTGTCCCCTAGTGGCCGCAGAGAGAGCCGGGAGCCGCCATAGGCGTGGGCAACGGCGGGAAAAGGAGGAGATAAGTGGCAGCTGGGCGGCCGCAGAGGCACCACCACCACCACCACACCAGACGCCCACACACTCGTGGACCGGGTAGTGTGAAGCCTTGCACCTCCGTCATGAGTGTGAGTTCCTCATGGCCCTTAAGCACGTCAATATACTCAAGCTCTTTCGTAACCTACGCTTATATAACTTACGGGTTTGGGAGGAGTCCATCTTTTTTTTACAGGATGTAATTCAGTGGGCGGGGTTTTTCTATGGGGAGGGCTATGAAGCTTAGGGAAAATGTGGTGTTGAAAGACTAGGGGTCTAAAGCCCCTCCTAATCAAAACTGGTCTCGCATTTCTTTAAGCCACTGTGAATTGTGTAGGTGATTGACCTTCTGGGGAGGGTTGTAAAGCTTAGGGTAACTGTGGGATTATAAGATGGGGCCCAAGGCCCCACCCGATCAAAACTGGTCTCACATTTTTTTAAGCCACTGTGAATTGTGTAGGTAACTGACCCTGGTTGCACTGATGAAGATATGTGTATACATTGTAAAGTTTACTTTGATTTCATAATTTACCTATAAATATGTTATTAATGGTACAAAAAACACTTCTTTTATTTCAGCTATGGCCACGCAAAAAAAATTTGGTTATTCAAATGGATAAAAGCAGAGTAAAAGTCAGAAAAAAATGTTTTGGAATCGAGTAGATACATACAAATCTCAACTAATATCCCCTAGCAGCCAATATTTATGCACATTATCCTCCATTCTGTTCTTTTTCTTTCATACTTGTCTGCCATTTCCTGTGTTATTGAGGTAGTGCCAGGAACAGAGAGAAGAAATGGCACATTCGCTCACATCCATTCTATAACTGTCATGTGCATTGAACCAAAACCACAGCTCCCGATCTACAGCCTGGCTCCCGAGACCTTTCAGTTCCTTTACGTCACCTGGTTCAATCCATTGACAGCACATTACATCCTGTCTTTGTTAATCATAAATATGCAATTGTTATAGTTTGAGTTACACACTGTTCTTAGGCGTTACTTTGGTTCGTATTAACACAAAGGATTACATTCACGAACATGCTACCAGTATACATGAATCATGGTCTTATTCATCATCAGTAATAATGAAATTTATCTAGTTTGGACTCATATGTGAAGTTAGGTGAGGTACTTGTAGGTTCTGATGATTAATAGAATTCTGACAACTTTAATGTTAAATGACTTCACATTTTCTTTGCTCATTGCTCATCACCCTGCATTCATTTCTGTACTCAGTGGTCACAGATTCCACTGACAGGCTTTTGTTAATTTTGCAATGATCTCTCAGTTTAGCTGCTCATCAGAAACTGGTTTTTGAATGATTTTGTTTGAGAATACACTAAGAATAATAATGCATGATATGCAATATTAAGGCATTAGTAGTAAGCGTTATGATATTGGGAAATTTAAGGTTAATTATTGTGAAAGTACATTTGACATCTGTAAAAGATCGGCCAGCATTTTCCTTCATAAGTAGGAAATGGATGAATTATTGGCAACTGTATACAGGGGTTAGTCATCTTGTATCTGGCAACTGAGTACCTGGGATGGACAAACAGACAGGAGTTCCTTTTTTTTTTTTTTTACATTTTTTTTTACAAAATGTTTATGAATGAAGGTGCATCCCCAAAAATACAATACTCTTTACCAAGTTGATTCCTTGATATATCCCCCAAAATCATTGTATTACAGTGGCACTTGAGAGTGTACAATGTTTTCTGAAGATTAGACAGATACGAAGAGGAAACCCCATCTTCATCAGGTGGTGACTCCCTCGTCCTTTTTGCCAGAACTATTTTTAAAACCCTGGTTATACCCTTGTGGTGTTTTATTATATTTTAAGATTATGAATGCTGTTATTTTATCATAGTTTTCATCTTTTTCAGTGCCATTATTCAAGTAGTCATCTGTGATTATTTATGTGTTAGATGTACTATACGTAGCTGCAGTCATGATGAATTAGTATCTTGCTTGACATAACTGATGTTCTTACAGGGTTACCAAGGCTATGGTCAACCTCAGGGAGGCTACATGGGTCAGGGCCAACCCACAGGTTATCCCGGCCAGGCTCCAGGGGTGAGGCACAAGTCTTTGGAACGTGGAGTGCATAGAACATAACTGCTTATTTGGTTATAACTCTCAGGGCATATTCTGGTGGTGGTAAGGTGGTGGCTTTGCAAGCCTTGGGATAAAATTTATGCTGTATCACTTAGTGCTTATTGCAATACCAGGGCAGAAGTTGCATGCTGTGGTGAAATAGTGGCACCCATGGGTTGTTTTTGGCATGTTGCTACTGGTTTGTTGCTTGTCATTATCTGTGACTGTTTGATGCACATATGATGTCCTGCAACTCCATGCATGGTGTGTTTCATACGGTACATATGCCCAAGGGATACATGAGAGAGAAAATTAGCCATGTATCTCATGTGTGTCATAAAAGGTGACCAAGAGGAATGTAAGTAGGTGGCTGGTAATCTTCCCATCCTACATTAGCCTCGGAGTGAGACACCAAGTGAGGATGTTTCTTTGAATGCTCATTTGTCTCTTCCTAATACTACCTTACTAAGGCAGGAAAGGTGATCTCATATATAAAAAGAATGTTGCTTAACTGTCACTTATCAATATAACTCCATAACCCAGGGGACTTTGCCTTGAATTGGAATAATACAGAATATACCTTGCTTGTCTAAGTCATCATGGATGTTTGAGTAAGGCATTTTGCCCTGAAGTAAAAAAACAAATGATAGTGTTCCAGGTTAAGCATTTAACTCTAGCTCTCTGCTCAATTTCATCAGCTGTGAAGAATCAGAAATTGTTAGCTTTCTATTATTACTAATCATTTGCATAATCCTGTGAATGATAATCTGATTAGATTTATTATAGTGAAATGAAAAGACTTGAAATAATCCTTGAAATGAACACAGGACAAATGTACCAAAATAAGGAACTGTAGAGAGAGAATCCAGCATCCTTGGCTTCCTTCATTATCCCCAACCATTTTAATGTTCTGCTCTTCAACAAAATACTGCATGCTAATAAAGTACACTATAGTCATTTGCATTGATGTGTGGTTTTACATGGTACTATAAAGATGTTTGCATGTTGATCAATGCATGAATAAAATAGTTAACAGTATGGTACACTACGATGAGTTGCTCATGCTGGTGTGTTGCATCGTAGCGTCCTCATATGAGAAGGCAGCATTATCAGCAACATATAGAGGTTCATGAATGTTTTATGTAAGTCTTTTTTATTTTCAACTTCTGATCCAGCATTGTATATTCATGGTGTAGTCTTTTATTACTTTGTTTTTGCCCTCTCTTCCCGTTTGTCCTTCTGCCATCTTTTGTTCAAGTTACATACCGTAACTACTCTGTCACTCGTAGCATATTGAATCTTCCCTGCTTCTGATTTTATCATATTATTTAGGTCCCTTTTATTTATATTTTCTGAATATGGTGGTGAGCTGAGAATACTGTAGCTCTGTATTCTGTACACATTCATTTTTGGTAAAGAATTATATGGTAAGCCACAAAACCATAATACTCTGTATTGTGCATTGGCCAAAAATTACCTTGAGTGACCAGTCAGCAGCAGAAAGTCATTTGCAGATCATGCAAACAAAACTTTACCCAGATGCCTGAACTTAGTGGATTAGCATGTAGTTGCACCTTGGCTTCAGACCACTTTGTATTACAGGATTTTTTTCCTTTCCTGTACATTTAAAATTTAATACGTACAAAATGGCTTGAAGATGTTTCAGCAGTAAATAGCCATTTAATCCAAGAACAAGCATTCAGCATTTGTGGAGAGCTCTACATGTGAAATGGTGCTGATTAGTACCAGGATTGGGTAGACCTTTGTTCATCATCTTTTGTGTAATTGCCTTGTCACTAATAAATGATCGTATGTGGTGCGTTTTGGGCCAGTGTACTTAACCTTGAAATTCAGTGTTCAAGACAATGAAGACAGTATAGGTATGGTACTCTCATCTTACTACATCCAAGCTTAGAAGTTTGTATGATTAAGATTAGTTTTCTCAAAATCACACAAAACTGAAAAAAGAATCTTTCTTTAGTGATACTCTTAATTTTTGAATGAATCTTTTGGACAACATTCTTTCTTCTTCACCAGAAAGGAACACAATATGAATTGTAATAAAACTTTCTCTTGTATTTGAACAGAGCCCAATGAGCATTTGAGAGAGTACTTTCTCAGTGGATTAGAATACCATTTTACCTCCTAGAATTAAGGGTCATCCATGTGTATTCACACTTTTGACCGTGATCAAATATATGAGGCTGGTAGAGGCTAATGTAGTTTATCTTGTGTTAAGATCTTCCAGATCAGTGATGTCAGGATGGATGTTCAGCAGCACTGGGGTTATTGACAGTACGGCTTGAGCAGCCATGTGATTCTGACTTATGATGAATGATTCCTCGAACACAATGTTACTGGACTCTGCTTACATGAGTTTACTCGGAGAGTGGATATTGTTAATGGTGAAAAGATGTACATAGTCTTTGAGGAACTTACTCAAATGTAGTCGATCATTTCCCTGGTATTTTTTGTGGTGCAGCCTTGGAGTTGCAAGAGGCTTGTAGTGGGGGTCCAGGGGTTATGTGAATAAAAAAAGGTGTTCCAAGACAATTCTTATGCAGATGTGATTGCTGCTTTGCCAGATTGGAAGAACAATATGGCGTTTGAGTCTTATGTTCCTGCTCAGTTGATGGATAAAAGGCTTCTTGGCTTTACCCTGAATTCATGCAGTGATGTCGTAGGTCTGGACAACAGGTTGCTGTATGGACGTTCAGTCTTTTGAACAAGCATCTGCTGTGGCTTCATATGTTTCATGATGGTTGAAGAGGATGAAAACTCATGGATACGCCACACGTTGATAGTTGAAAGGATGTTTTTATCACCACTGAGCACGTGCTGTCTCCAGTGCCTGTCGGTTTCTGCCTTCAGAAGAGAAATGGTTTTTCATCCTCACAACATAAATTTCTTCATGGTTTATCAACAGGCACCCCCAGGAGGCTATCCTGGACAACAGTCCTATGGTGGTTATCCTGGTCAGCAGCCACAGGGAGGATATCCAGGCCAGCAGCCACAAGGATATCCGGGCCAGCAGACCCAGGGCGGTTATCCAGGCCAGCAACCGCAAGGGTACCCAGGACAGCAGCCTCAGGGAGGTATGAATCTCAGTTGCTTAGATTATCGTCTATTTCAAATGATGCTGCTTTTTTATGTTGATATGGAATAACATTACAGTACCCAGAGAAATCTTGCAACCTGTAGTTTCGCAGTAGTTTACATGTTATTCACATCGACATGTGATGACATACATGCACAGACAAGGGGGATGCAATCCAAATGTACACTCGGCATAGCAAATCTGCACATTGTGAATCTCAGGGGAAGAAGGGGTTATGTTCCAGACACCTTCTTAATGGTCTTTTTCACCCACGTACACTAATTTTATACATATGATGTACGTATGGAGTCTTTGTATGGATCGAACAAGAGCGTAAAGGCACCTATTTTTTATTTTGGTCTTCCACCCATATCACCAACATTTTTTCTATGATGCAAGAACATAATCAGAAAAGTACAATTTTCAAAAATATAAAATGAATGAAAATGATAAAGACACATGTATATATAAATATACAACTTACCATTGTATTTATATAGTATATGTTGAGCATTTTGCCAAGAGTGCTTGGCATTTGTTCAGCTGGCTCACCTTTATTGGATATGTACCTGTTTGCACTATACCACCCATTATCTCCATTATTTTTGTGAACATATAATAATGATTTTAATTCAGGAACATAACCCCCCCCCCTTCAGTAATAGGTTTCATTTTCTCACCTTACAATGTTTTTACTTCCAATGGGTTGTCCAGGAATGTAATGCCTCTGCAAGCCAGGGCACATGCGTAACAATAAATTATATTACACTACTACAAAATCTCTAATTGGGCATACCTCTCTGATGCCAGTTCCCTTCTGGAACTCCCTCAAGGGGGTGGCCACAGCAGTAGAGTCTCTATGACTAGTGAACTCCAGTGCCACTTCTTAGCTTTTAGTGCCTCACCCTTAACAGGCCACTAGCAGAGAGCAACTCTAGTGCAGTTTTTGCAGAGATTTCTACTAATGTTCCTACTGGCTACTTCTACCTATGCTACTAGTTAATGTTCCTACCTACTATTTCTAATTAATGTGTCTACCTAATGTATGCGAGATTATTAATAAAATTTCACTCTGTCTTAAAAATCCTCATCAGGTAAGTAAACTACTTTTGTAAGTGTTCCAGAGAAGCAAAGTGTACCTATTTACTGCTCGATTTGCAGGCTATTCTGGTGCACCTCCTGGTGTAGATCCAAATGTTGCATCATGGTTTCGTGCTGTTGATCAAGATAACTCTGGACAGATCAATGCACAGGAATTACGGCAAGCTCTGCAAAATGGCAACTGGTCACACTTTTCAGAGGAAGCCTGTAAACTTATGATAAGTAAGTGTTTACGTTTTACAAGCTTTTATACAGGTTGTAAGCCACTAACTTTCAAGATGTTTTTGATCATAAACATACTGGATAACTCTCAAGACTGTGTGTTGTAAATAGGTAGAAAAATATGGCAGCTCCAGTTCTCTGTTGAATTAGCATTTTAATCTTACATTATTTGGATACTATAACTATATTTTAATGAAAAAGTTTTCAGTAAGTAGATCACAACAGGGGAGATTAAAGGGGCTGTGTGACTTGAGAAAGGCATTAAATGGTAAATTACATGCACTTGTATATTAATTTCTTTTAAAAGGGCAACCTGTAACACAAAGCTTTTTTTCCTATAGCATTATTTGACAAAGACAACAGTGCTAGCATCAACTTGCATGAGTTTAGCCAGCTGTTCAACTTTATCAATCAGTGGACCCAAGTTTATCGGAGTTATGATCGTGACAACTCGGGGACCATCGATGAAAATGAATTGAACACAGGTAAGTGAAAGAAAATAGTGTAAAAGAATGGATGAGGGGGAGCAAGCAGTAGTGACAGGGAGTGGATAGTCATAGGAAGAGGTATTAGGAATTAGAGTGGTTGCAGGGGAAGTGTGAATAATAGAAAAGAAGTGGTAAGTTATGATGAAAGGAAAGGAATTTTATGGTGAAGGTATTAATTGCAAAGCAGGTACAGAGTACAGGAGTTCTAAGGGAGAGTGATAATGAGTAATAGCAAGTACAGGGAGAAGGGAAAAGAGGAAGAAAGGAGTGATCGTGGACATGAAGAAAAGACTGTCAAAATGAGAGAACTTAAGATTAGAAGTGAGATAAAGAATTAGAGCTAGTGACAGTGAGCTAGAATGAGATATTAATTTGAATAATTTTTCACTATCCCAGCCCTGCAACAGATGGGTTACCGCCTTTCTCCGCAGTTCGTCAGCTACCTGGTGTCCAAGTTTTCACCCAGAATGAGGAAAATTACACTGGATAACTTCATTGTCAGTAATATTCAGCTTCGCAAGTTGACGGAAGCCTTCAAAGGCCGTGACCGTGAAATGAAAGGTGTCATAACCATTAGTTATGAAGATTTTATCACCCTTGCATTTACAAGCCTTATGTAGGGTTTTTCATTGGCATGTAACTAAAATGTCTTGGCCATGTTTTGATGATTGTGTTCAGCTCTAAGGTTCTTGTCTTTAATTTTATATTTCTCGTAGAAATTGTTGTATGCTATGGATTTAATGGTGCATTGTGTTGTCTTTTTCATATGATAGTTCAATTTCTCTGCTCCTAGATTCAAGTTTGAGGATCTAGTTGAACATGTGGCCTTAGTTTAGATAGCATGAACATAGATTGAGATTTATCTGTTTAAATGGTCTTGTATCCTTGTAAGAACTCCATTACAAGCTATTACTTTTTATCTTAGCTTTTGATAAAACTGTATTTACATTGACTGTATTGCCATTTTACTGCACAAGGACAGTAAAGTTACTTTTATGTTATTATATGTCGTAATGATATAATGTCTTTTCTTGAGCAGTTGTAATCAGGATGGAAATTAACATAGTTAGGCACGTGTTTTACATGTTCTTTTGTTTTTGTATCAAACAACTTACCCATTCTTCAAGAACAAAAGTGCTGAATATTGGTAATATATTTTTATGAGGTTACTAATAATAACAGCCCTGTAACATCCATAAAGGTTATTGTTATTTATTACCACTGTATTTGTAAAGGATTTTTAAACACTGTCAATAAATGGTGCAGTTTAATATTGTTGTTTAATATTTTTAGTATAGTTATATGAGTACTGTGTTGAATGAGATTGTCTTTGTCAAGATGCAAATTCTTAATTAAAGATGTTTTTGGTCCAATGCAGTGGGCTAAATATTACATAATCATATTACTTCAGAATCTTATATCTTTAACCCTTCATTTCAGCTGTATCACCTCTTTTTTTCATATATCACATTCATATGGCTGTTTCAAGTTACTTTTGGTTTCCAGCTTTATCTGGTGTACTTAGTTCATCTAAACAGATAATTTCTTTTATTTACTAGGTTCTCTCTTCTTCATGAGTGGAAGATTAGTTGGCATATTAATTATGCTGTATATACTTTCATTCTTTACTTTATCCTCCTACTTTCACATTTTTCTATGCTGCTAATATGTTTTTTTACTTATCTTGGCATTTTGGTCTTGTATACATACGTTTAAGAACAAACTCTCTTTCACCAAAGCGTCCTGGACATTACATTTAAATTTTTTTTCCATTCATTAGATATAAGAGCAATTCTAATATTTCTCCTTTCCATTACTCTTTTCTCCACTTCAGCTTTCCCACATTTCCTGCTTCCAATCATTCTGATCATCACTTGTAAATAATAAACTCATCCACAACTTCCAGTTCTTCACCATTCAAACTGATATTAACTGTGACTGCTCATCTCTCTAAAAAATTTGTCTTTTTTTACTCACATTAAGCCTTTATTTTCAGCATTATTCTCCAACTCACATCATATAAGTTCACCACCAATCTGTCCAACTTCTCCTGACCAAAAATTGTAACATGAATTTTTATATTGGCTTGCCTTCATAATATAAGTATTTGAAAGCTATAAAATACAGTACCTCCTTTTCACCACAACTGTGAAGTGCAACTTTTACGTCTTATTTTTATTAAGAACTTCCATAGCTTTTTTTTTTTTATACCTTTTGCTGTAAAGTATTGATACTGTATTTTAATTTCTACCATGAATGATGTCATTATTACCCATTATTACCACTGTTTAGAAAATCAGGAATGAGAAGAAAGACTTCAAAACCTAGATGACATGAGGGGAAGGAAGAAGAACTGTGACTTAACCTAGGTACAGTCAGACAGTTCGCTCAACTACCAAATGTACAGTGGCCACCAAATCATTTCAAATGACTATTTTGTGGTTGTACAACTTAATAGCAACAGTGTAAAAAACAAGCTCTCCCTTGTTTTGTTGAGCCATCGTTAGCATTTTTGCAACACAACTTGAAGCCACCAATTCCAAGTCTGACTGACTTGTCCATGAAAAAGAAAATACATGGAGTGCATGAAATGGCAGTGCGTACTTTAGCTTAACTCGCATTTACTTGGAAAGGCAAACTGAAAGTAGGGAAGTACTAGAAACTGTCCATTGTGAGGGTTAGTGGCTTCAATGAAATGTATGAAATGGTAGTATGTACCTTTAGCTTATCTCATTTTTACTCAGAAAAGCAAACAAACTACAAAAGCTTATTTAAGTTATAAACTAACCATTATGAGGGTTAGTGGCCTCTAACTGTATTAACCTCTTAGTCTTGGTGATACTGTGGGGGTCCACTGTAGATGTGAAAAAAATATCTCCATACAAAATTCACCAAGGATAAAAGACCTCAGTAGAATCCCAAGGGAACTTTTAATTTTGGGATGGGAAAACACATCTGCAGAAAATGCTTCTGAAGCACATATCCTGAAAGATGAAAGCCAGTGACAAAATGAAATTAGTAAATGAACATCCACCTGCAAAAGTTGTACTCAAGTGCTACAACAGACATTTGGAAAGACAAGATCTGACGAACTATAAAAAGGTCAAATTTTCTCGGTCAAATGCAATGTCACAGTCCTACATGTGGTGTATGTGAAATCTGTATAATGAAGTACCTTACTTTATGACTGAAGTGTTTACAGAGAAAATATACATATTTGTCACTTTAAAGGAAAGAATATATGTCATTACAATCTATTCTCATTCTTGAAAGAAATTCCCTGATGAGGCATACAGATAGAATGATTTGGCTGCTCACATCTTTACCTTTTAAGACAGTTTAAGATAGTCTGGTGTGATTGTAGGTATAGTACTCTTGACAGTGTTGTATGTGTGTATGTTCTGGGCCCTGAAAGCCTGAAAGTTGGAGAGGCTTTACATGTTGGAAATGAAATGCGTGAGGACAATATGTGAAGTGATATGGGTTCACTGTGTAAGGAATGAAAGTGTACGAAGGAGATGCAGTACAAGGCAAAGTCTGACTGTGAAAGTAGAGGGAGATGCTGAAGTGGTTTGGACACAGACAGGATGAGTGAAGACAGACTCACTAAGAGGATCTACACATTAGAAGTGGAGGGTGAGATCAGGATGGATGGGTGGAGTGGAGGAGGCTTTGGGGTATGGGGGCATGAATATTCATGAGGCTGAGAAACATGCATAAGATGGAATGAACTGATGTATACAGGGGGATGATGTGCTGACACTGAGTTGAACCATGGCATGTGAGTTGGATAAAGCAGTCTTTGAGGCATGGCTGTGAACGGTTTGCTCTGGATTTGGTGCAGATGCAACTGTTTGTCCATTCCTGGTGCTACCTCATGAAAGTGGGAGAAGCAATTATGTTAAGAAAATATATATATATAGACTTTCCTGTTCCAGGATTCCTATCTATGGGGCTGCTGCAGCACCCAGGTAGCCAGCCATGTCCATCAGGTGGAACCAAGGTCAAGAAATATGGTGATATGAGTATATCTGTGCAAGGTGAATGTAGGACAATTGATGAGTAGTGTTCTGTGTCTTAAGAATGGAAGATGCACGTTGAACATGATGGGGTCTTGTGTTATGCTGAATTGGTGTTTATAATGTATTAAAGATGGGTGATGTATTCTACTTACTGATAAACAAACTAATATGTCTTACAGCCCAAAGTGGCTAAGAAGGAAGATGTACATTACCAGGTGTATAAAAGAAACCTAAAAACTATGGAAGACAGAAAAGCAAACTAAAATAAACATACTATGTGGCCCATCCCAAGTATGGGAGGTGAAAGGAGACATATATGCAGTAAATTTCAAGATATCCCATGTGCTGCTTCTATTGTATGCACTCCAGTGCTTAAGATATGCTTTACTGATCTATCACACCACAAATACAGTTTTCATGTCATGAGCTGTAAATAAATTGTAAAACTTGAGTTGAAGCCAATATTATTTTTTTATGGACAGATGTATTGTGGCAGATAGCAATTTATGGTTACCACAGCAACCCAAGTCGTGCATTTTTAAATGTACCATCTTTAAAACTTCAAAAGCCACGTCCTGCATGGGATAGGTTAAGTTCATGCAAAAGGTGGTATTTTCTTAAAAGTTGAAAGCTGGTTACAATCCAGGTTAAACCTTTTTATAAATGATATAAAAATCAATCTAGAGTTAAGGGTCTTAGGCAACCAATTCTTTAGATGTTGGGAAATGAATGTAAAATGTTTTATGGCAAATGGATGAATTGTTTTTCAAATTATGAAGTAGATTACATCATAGTGAACTTTTTTTTACATTGAGAAAACTCAAAGCAGGGTTATGGGTCTTATGGTAATTAACTCTTGAGATGTTGGAAGTAGGTAGTAGTTGGTAGGCAGTTTGTGACCAAGGAGGTATATTACCATTACTACCTACCTAAATACAGGAAGGGTCAGTGATGTGTAAGTAGTGAGCCAGCACTTCAGTGGTTGTCAAGTTGCGCTTCTTCTGACCCAGGTAGCTGTCTTTTCTTTCTGCCTCACCCACATGTGGACTACTGGCATTCTTTCCACAAACATACAGTCTCTCCTTGTCATACATAACACTTGATAACACTTAACTCAAACACCTCATTCTTCATAACTCTTGACATTTCTGCGGTGATTGCTATGCGCTAGCCCTGCCCTTTGGCAAAATGTTAGGAGCAATAGGTAAAAGTAGTCAGTAGGAATATTAGGCTGGAGCATTAGGTAGAAGCAGTCAGTAGGAACATCAGGTAAGAGCCTCTGCAAACACTGCATTTGAGTTGCCCTCTGCCATTGGCTTATTAAGGGTGGAGCACTAAAGGCTAAGAAGTGGCACTTTAGTTCACTATTATAGAGACTCTATTGCTGGGCCATCCCCTTGAGGAGGTTGGGTCAGGCATCAGAGATACAGGTAGGTAGAATTTGGGTAACACCTGTAGTTTTATGAGTTTAGAGTTTTCAAGTTATGACCGAGAGATTAAAGTATGACTCCTGACAATGAATGACAGTTCAGATGACAGATGGAAGATGATGAGGAACAAAGTGATTCCAGTGTCTGTCATGCTATGCAGGTTGTACAAATATCTGACCAAAACAAGCCTCTTTCTGATGAGAGCTTTTGGGAATTAATATACAATACAGAATTTAGTTGGGACCTCTGGAACATCACAAAAAGAAGAAAGGCAGGCCTGGGAATAAATATAAATGAGAACTCTTTGGCTTTCTCAAAGCAGTTACATTGCTGCCAAAACTAAGGAATGGAGGAAAATCCCACCAATTACATTGCAAAGTTAATGACGGTACAAACATGAATATGGTTATTAGATCAACCCGAAATGAACCTATATAAATTTCACCAAAAGAAATACCAGTACAATCTCATTTGATAATCATGATGTTATCCCCAATGAGCTGACTGCTAACACATACAGCCAACTCAAGTATGATTAAAAAAATACCTCAAAAACCATGACTAAATACACACACGAGTTTCTTTGTTCACTTAAGACTTTGTAAGGGTTACAGCTTTTCAAAAAAGGAATATCTAATTATCTCAAAAACAAAGCAGTAATCAAGGCTTGCCCTTGAAATGACATGAAGGATACAACTTACTCATTTAACTGATCTTTGTACTTTACTACTGTCTGTTTGTACCTAATCCTTTTCACCATGTACCTAATCCTTTTCACCATAATCAAATTAGTTTATAACTTTTTCATATATATATTTCTTGCTCAGATTATTTGTTCTCCAAGCCTTAATTCCCTCTCTTTAATATGAGATTCCAAATTCCTGGAACATGCTTACATTCTCATAATTATAATAAATTCCTTTTCGACAAGTCTTTTCCATTTTATGAAATATCAGTCCAACTTAATATCACATATCTTTGAATATCTACAACCTGTCTTCTCTCATGCATCCTTTCTAATCCAAAAACTCGGTTTTGAATACTGTCAAAATGCTTTTTTTGTTTAGCTAACTCAAAACAAACATGTTCATACAATATCTTGTGATTTAAATCCTTTTTCTCAAATTCAACTAACACTAAATAATAATACAACAGAAAGGTGTGGTGCAAACAGGAGACGTAAACCCACATAAGTTTTTCGTGACTTTTACTTGTGAGAAATTTTGAATCTCTCTTTTACTGCACCACCTTAACTTCACTCTATGAAATTGGTAATGCTTAAACAGATCAGCATATAGCACTGTTTCCCATACAAAGGTTTTATAGTTCTTTAATTTTTTTAAAATATATGTAATTTCACATTTCAAAAGTGTAACAAATAAATCTCTATATAACTTGCATAAAATGATTCAATCTCAATATCATATTTTTGCTGTAAATATGTCATTTAAGATTAACCAACTGATATGAACAGAGCAGACCAAGCCATCATATATTACATCTAAAACCATGAATTGACTTGAACACTTAATTTCTATTAATATCAAACTTTGAGCTAATGGGCTGAACCAGTTCATGATTTACATATCAGGTCTTACCTACTCATGTTCAGCAGCAACAACAACAAGAAAAAACTACTATATCATCACAGATGAACATCACAGGGGTTGTCACACATCTATGCAACACCCAATCTATACCAAAAATAGTGTATGCAGAATAAATATTTCCTTAAGCTTGAAAAAATAATGAAAACTGTATATCAGATGTATTCTGATCACACGCATTCTAATAAATGTTTTTTTTCCATCTGGCATTCAACTATGATACTAAGACTAAGCAGGACAAGCTGCGTTGTGCAGTCTTTGGGCACTCAGCACCTAATAATGTTGGCACCATGCTACATATTATGCATTAACAAAAACAAAACTTATTTACAGTGGTATTATATATACTATTAACACTGACTATGCACAGAGAAATAATGATTTCCATTATCCTCTGCACAAAGCATCATTCATCACAGTAACAACTGAGGATGTCTGTACCTTCGAACTTTGAGTGGTGAAAACTTTTGCAAATGTCTCCTTTATTCTGACTGTGAAATCACTCAGAAATGGCACAAATATTTTACAAAAGTACTTGCATGGTAGTCTTAATTCATACCAGTGGAATGGAAAACATATATGGATATGAAATACAAATGGAGAAAAATGGATCATGTACACCTAAGGAGCACTGCCTCTGTGATCAGATCCTATCAGCTTTAGCATCAGGAAACTTAAATGACAAATAGTGAGTATGAGATTAAAACCCTTGCATGATGCAAAATTACCTATACTATATTACTAAGTTAAACAATTGGTTCATATTAATATAAAAGCACCCAAAGCTTTGAAAGCAACAATTTACATTCCTGCTGAATTCTGAATTTTCAAATTACTCATATATAAATCCTTTCCCTTTTGTCCTTATATACATCCATACAACAGTTCACTTTTTGATGGTTGTGTCAAGAGCTCACTTTAACTTGTTGAGCAAGAGATGCATCATGTTCTTAACATCAGCCATATCTTTAGTTTGTTGATGCAACTGGTCCTGCAGTGCCTCGGTCTGGCTCATTACCTCCACCTTCACCAACTGAGCGACCTGTCAACAATCAAAATATTTTAGAATGCACAATACTACAAAGGGAATTCTTTTACTTAAAACAGAGACTTATAAATGCATTCAGAAGCTTATTTGTTATTAGTAAAAAAAAAAAAAAAAAAAAAAAAAAAAAAAAAAAAAAAAAAAAAAAAAAAAAAAAATAATCAATTCCCTTATGTTCTTGCATTCCAATTTTTGCAACAACAGCAGGAACCCTGAACAGCAATGCCTCTGAACTCTTAAGCTATTAAAAACTCCTACTAGTTAAAAACTATCAATAAGTGTGTCATTCATTCAAAGAAACATAACCATGGGATAAAGATGTTTGCCATCATCATAATGTAGCACCATGCTTTTTCTGTACACTTGCCAAGGAAACTTTTGACATTTATGAACATTCTTACTACTCGGTACAAATGACTGCTTCACCTATGATATAGTTTCAAAGAAAATTCTTTGGATGATGTTTTTATAAGTGTTGCTGATTGGTCTTCTACACATATTGTATATAGATGGCTAGCAAGGAGAATGTCTGAAAATTGTTCTTATAACTGACTACTTTGAATGAAGTACAATGTATATTTGATAGAGACAAAAACAAGACAATACTATAATTCACCATGACCTCACTTATGAAACATGGGGGATAAATGAGATACCTGGCCAGTGATGTCTGACGGCTGGGTATCGCAAGCATCACCAACTACTGACACAGGCATTGCTGGTAATGACAGTTTTCTTTCTTCCATCTGACCTGGTTTCTTGACAAAGTTCTCCATGTGGTAGCTATTTCTATGCAAAAGTCTAGAATTACCAGAGTACCTTGAGGATTCTTGTGAAGGTGAATGATGATCTACTATGTTCTTTTCCGAAGAGCAGTAATTAGAAGCTTCTGGAGTATCATTATTATGTGGTCTCTGTGATGCTCGTATGGAACTTGAGGGTTCTGGAAGTCTCATAGGAACTTTAATGTCTTGAAGAGTGACACTGGTGGAACCTGGAGGGTCTGCATTATGCCCATGGTATTCTGGAATGACTGGTGTATGAGTATCTTGGAGAAGCGAACTACAATTTTCTGAAGTTATGGAAGCTGCACTATGCTTTGCTTGATCTGGGGAATTTAAATTATCCCTCAGTGGACTCTGAGGATCTAACTTCTCCAGGCGATGTGACTGACTAGGGGAATGAGTGTGGGACAAAAATGGGTCCTGGTTATTTGTGGAATTTCCAGACGGTTCTGGTGAAGGCTGTCGTGAAGCTAGAGTGAGCGTCTCCAAGTCACGACAAAGTTCTGACTGCTGCCGAAGAAGGCACATCATCTGCAATAAAATACTGCTTATTGTTCAAAGATCTTGAATAACCTAGCTGACCACAGACTACTCTGCCAAATCTATATATGCAATAAGGCACTATTTTATTCCTGGACTCTTTTAACTTATCATTCACCTCCAAACTTTTCCTAGGTACTATCTACCCCATCACACAACTTGTTTAAACTCACTGAAGAATTAAGAAATTCTGGAACTACCAAATAGTATCTCCTTATTTACATAATTTTTTTTTTCTTTATGTATCCATCATGAAAAAGCCATTTCCAATTCTACAGTATACATCATGTACATACAACTTCATATCTACTACTCCATGATTATCTACAGATCTAAACAGCAACATTTAACCAAAGAATTATTAAACACTTTTTACCTTCTTACTGAGGTGGAGACTAATGCATTATTATACTATCTAGTATTTCATGATTTCCTTCAACTTTAGAGAATGTGTGCAGGCAAACAGACTACATTTCATCTATACCTTTACATTTCCTTCTTTCTTGTTAAATAAAGATGTAGCTTTCCTACTATCAATCACATCTTTTATACTTTCCTTAGTACTATTCTTAGCACTTGTTTGTTGGTTGTTTCTTGAAGTTTGACATTGAGCACATCTTATAACAATTACTTTCTCTACAATATTCAAATTTTTTTCAGTAATAATAGTACATTATCCAAAATAAAGTCAAAACCAATATACTGAAATAAAACTGAATAATCTTCTAAATTCTAGTTTAGTATAACTACAACAAGTGATCCTTACATAAATTCAGCCAAAGTAACTGTCCTAGACTTCCATTGTACTTCTTACTGCTTTGCAAATTATGATTGTGATTACATAATTATCACTGCTATGCTAGTACAAACTCATTATCTTGCCCAAAAGAAAACACATGAGCAGTAATGAGCCTCAGCACACGTGTTATAAGCAATCAGATTGTGCAATAGAGCAACTTCTTCCCTTTTTCTTGCACAAAGTCAGCTGATGTGACCACACTCGCTGGACTTCCCATTTACTTTACTTATAATTCTTATTATGCATTTATTACTGCTCTGCAACTTTATATTGAATTTCTTTCCTAAACTCACACACAAGAACATTCATCAGGTATTATATTACATACTATCTCTCTATCTATATCTCTGACACCTGTTCCAATTGGAACTCCCTGAAAGGGGTGGCTGCAGCAACAGATTCTCTGTAACTTAAAAACTCCAGTGCCACTTCTTAGCCTTTAGTGCCTCATCCTTAACAGGCCACTGGCAGAGGGCAAGTCTAGCACAGTGTTTGCAGAGGCTCCTATCTAATGTTCCTAATGACTAC